>CAUDMG010000915.1:682500-710000 GCA_958450375.1 Homarus gammarus
TATATATATATATATATATATATATATATATATATATATATATATATATATATATATATATCTCCACTATATCCACTATAATGAAACTACATAATCCTCGCCCCGGGAGTCAAACATATGACCAGCTGAGCGTCAGTGACAGGTTATATCCAGGCCACCACCTGCCGGTACACTGTAGGTCACCTGTAGGGGCCAGGTGGGCACATTGTGGGTATAACGTCTCACCTAACTGCAGCTGCCCCTATGTTAGACCCCAAGGTCGAAGATGGTTTAATTACACTAAGGTTCGCGGACATCTTATGTATCTATAATAGTAAAAGGACGTGTCTGTCTGTCTGTCTGTTCCAGCCACAGCTCCAAAACGGAAGCAGTTAGAGACCTTAAACTTTACACACATATCACATGGGTGCCAAGGCTGTGCACCTTGGTATTACTATTGACCACGGACCCCCGGGTGGTCCAGGCAAGAACCAAAATCTTCCCCGACTGAGATATCACCACGGCGATTGTGAGAGGTGGTTACCCGTGTCAGGGAGGACAGACTGTGGCAGTCAATGTTATACAGTATATACCACACACACACACACACACACATCTCTCTCCCTAACAAACACACAGATCTCACCATCCAATTTTGCCTCACCAAAGAATTTATCGAAAATAAGTCGGGGAAAGTTTATACCGGTTCCTCGGTCAGCCGCCGGGCGTAAATAAACTCTATATTTCCAGGGATATTAATTTCCTTATAACTCTTAAAAACTGAGAGTTGGTAAATTGCCCCTCTTTAACGCCGCCGCCAGGGTTGCCGGCTGGCGATTTTCTTGATATTTTTTATTGTGCGTGTGTCTGCTTGCATAAATATTACCTTTAGTACATCCACAGTTAACTTTTGTACGTGTGTGTGCTGGTATATTTTTCATATATTATATGTAAATAACACCGTTTAGGTTTTGAGGATGTCGATCAGTTTTTCATAATTATTTAACCCTTTAGTCCAGTAACTGCTAGTGACTTATTAACTGGAAGACTCTCCCCTACCATCAAGCTAGTAGTGTGTATTGTAAGGTTCGTATCATGGGATCTATCAGTAGAATTTTCACAGTAAGAATATTATGATCTTCAACGAGAGCTGCCGAGTGTAATGTTTGTATTAAGATAATATATACTATGTAATGGTGGGTTGGGGACCGTTCAACTTTAGCCACACTTGGATATTACATTTCAAATATTTAATTGATGGAAACATATAAGTCGGTCAGAATAGAGCAAAGTTTATTATAAGCAATTTGTAAAGCTAACAGGTGTCAATTTCTGCGAGAACCTTGTAATATGATCCACACACCGGGACACCTTACTAACAACACATGGTATAATTACGTGGTATTATAGTAACATTGTTTAGTAACAGACATTGTGGTTTATCTTTGTAATACTTTTATCGTATCATTTGGACGGTAATTAAAATAACAAAGGTGAGAGAACTGTTTAAATACAAACGAAAATATTTATCTTATTCAGGAACTAAGTCATATTCCTGTCTGATTAGCGTATGATAAAACAAATTTGGCAACTTTGCGCAAATAAGTATTATCAACATGTGCCACCGTGAGTGTCATAGACTGGTGAGCGGTACATAACACAGCCTAACCTCTTTGTACCTGCCCACATATGCAAATCTTGAAGCACAAAGGGATCCAGTGCGGCGGAAAATTGTGGCAAACTTTTCTCAACTCCTGGAATTTATCCGAAATAACTTGTACATAACTTTTTCTCCCCCTCGACAGAAGGTAACCGTCCCCTCCTGATATTACTCCACCACCTGCCCGACCAGTTGCCAGTTATTCCCGTTATGTGGCTCACCTCCCTGTGGTGTACCATCGACCTTCACCACACCATAAATATACTACACAAGGAATTTAATATACCTAAAAGCTTCTATAGTAATTAAATTGGGTATTTTTTAATTAATTATTTTTGTTAATATCACAAGATTTAATAAACACAAAATAATAGGAGTTAATTATAAAAATCTTACCACCCTGCATATAACTTATTGTCTGTACTACCGTCAGTCCAGCATCTTACTGTCTGGTTATAATAGGTTAGGTCGTCATTCTCTGGTGTGACCTCCAGGATGGCGTATAACATGAACTGATGAATGTCTAAGATGATGGTGACTGATTAAAACCACTCACAGTTGTCGGGGAGACGTGCTGTTAATATCTAGGATTCCTGTACATAACTCATAGTCAAATTCAGATTAGTAATGTTTGAGGAATTTAATACGATGGAGTAATGGTAATATCAGTATTGTACCTGGAAACAAATATTAATACTCATACCCAGGTGTAGATGATAGTGTAAATATCTCTCTATCTTTATTTACCTGCAGTTTTATAACAGGTTACATTCATTACGACGATTATATACTTGTTGTACTCATTCATAAACACACACGTCACGTTAAACTTTGCGACATTAACGTAATTTTTTTATTTTTTATTATAAAACTCATAGCGGGAACTTTCATAAGCAGACCAGACAACGAGAGCATAACATAGCATCATCCAACGAATCATTAATATATGTTTATCAATACATCTGTCTCAATTAAAACACTTCTCTGGATTTTTTCTCCATAACAAACGGAATTCATCGTGTAAACAAAACAATGCTACACCTGCCGTTTCGTTAACTGTACTCTCATACTTTTGAGTACGATACCAATCCCTTCTGCTTAATGATGTTACTCTTGAACACAACTTAACAATTTGAGTATATTAATCTAATTTCTTGCATACAATGTCTTAACCTTTTAAACGCGGTGACAATAACTCGAGTACCATGCCACTCTCTTCACGGGGTTGTCATTGTACTCAGAGAGGTTGAGGTACTCTTTATACTGTAGGATCTTACGTGTTGGGTCTCCAAGGTCCTAATAATCCTTATTGAACTATCACGCTGTCCTTTTCCCTATATGCTATGACTCCTCCTTACCCGAGAACACAAGTACATTATTTCTTGGAATCTGAACACTCATTCTTCATCCATCTCAACGTGACTTTACTATTTACATTATGTCATCCTGTGGCAGTCAATTTATCATTATTTATTTACTGCGGCTTTTTAATTTATTCAATTATTATGGCTACCAATATCATCTACTTATTCATTTATACATTAATTCATCTGCTTATGAACTTTAATTTATTGTTCTCTTTTTAATAAGATTGTTTTATCGTTAGTGAATTATTTATTTACAGGGGCAACAATTTCTTGGTTAGGATTGTGTTATCATTATACGTGTTTATATATTTATTTGTCTTTATACTTGTTGAATATATATATTTATTATAATTTATATGATTTTATTTGATATTGATGTCGTTAACTGGTTTATTGAAATAGTCGAAAATATATTTATTTTTGGGTTGGGTATATCTTGTTTATTTTATTTATTTATATTTATCTTTGTTTAGTTATTTGATTTTTTAAAATATTATTCTGTATTTCTTGATTAGTTAATTTAATTACCTATCTATTTTTGTCTTGTGTATTATATTTTACCCTATTTTATTTATTATCTGTTTTGGTTTATTTACCTGTCAGTTTATTTTTCTATCTATTTATCTACTTTATCTTTTGTCTGTGTATAGTATAAGACTGA
Source organism: Homarus gammarus (assembly GCA_958450375.1). Taxonomy (NCBI): domain Eukaryota; kingdom Metazoa; phylum Arthropoda; class Malacostraca; order Decapoda; family Nephropidae; genus Homarus; species Homarus gammarus. Next base: position 686,168 of record CAUDMG010000915.1, read on the forward strand.
TGTAGTAATACGAGGGCCTGTTGTTGTCTACAGTGGAGCCGACGAGCATCACCATCGTGGGCTGGGAGGACGGGTCGGTGGTGGAGGTAATGGCTGGCACCTCCCTCACCTTAGAGTGTCTCGTAGCTGACGCCAGGCCTCCTCCTCAGGCAGTCTGGTACAGAGGGGCCTATCAGGTTGATTCAGGTAAGTAAATGAGGTCATCTAAGGTCATGGCGTTGCCCCAGGTGTGGTGTAGATGTACGGTAATTAATTGGTAGTAAAGGTGGTGGTGGTGGAGGACGTTTAGAAAGATGTGAACAAGGGAGAGACATTAATAAATTACTTTTGAACTTTTGACGAATACAAAGAAACAAATGAAAATCGGGATTTACTTATCAAATTTGTACCAAAAGTTTGTCATAAGTATTTTCTTAATTTTATGACTTTCAACGTTACCCACAAGAAAGATAAGCAAAGTATTTCTCTTAATTTCATTAACTATTGAGAAACAAACACACACACTGAGTTATCTTCACACATCATCAGCTGAGACAGAAACAGTGGATCAGACAGGCCAATGAAACACACCCGAGGTTATAAACTTTACCACAGAGCTCGTGTCCCACTAGGTCAGTCAGTATTCTGTCACTGAAAGTAATTGAAAGATATTTACACAGAGGTCGACAGGGAGAAAGAGTGTAAGAGTTAGCCAATTGCCTCTCACTGTGATTGAACCGCTGTGTTGATGTGTGACTAAGTGTTCTTACTCCCATGGTCTGGTAAAACTTAGGGAAAATTTAGGACTTTTCTCATTGTTTTCTTTCGACGTACATAAGTGAGCTTCTATTTTTTTTATTCTAGGAAGATCTTTAAGAGGTTTTATTCCATCATGGTAACTGTTATATCGTATGAAAGTTAGCTACTGAAACATGGTAATTTGTGTATCTTAAGAACGACCATTGACATTATATATACGAGAAATATAAAGAGTTCAAGTACAACCCATCTTAAACGCTTTACTACAAAGGTACAGAAGCGTAGATTAGGATACACAACTGGTCATTTTATTCAATCAAAGACAACCATCTCAGGGCCTTGTATCGGGTTGAGTCAGTTGTTGAGTCAACCTTATCAACAACCAAGGACGTCCCCCTCAAAAATTACATATTTTTCCATCAGCCGGTGTGAACCAAGGTTGTTAAGACTCACTTGTAAGAAAAGCCGTAATTATCGCTAATAATGGTAATATAACTTTTTAAATTACTCCAAAATTTGATCTGGCGCCGTAAACATTAGTGATTGTACTGTAATGGCAGTTAAAAAAGATCACACACATGCACAAGACGGTACACCATGTAAAGAAATTATTGGAAGATTCAGCGATAAAAAAGCCAAAAGACTGTCTCCGTCCCAGGCGACTGTGAACACGCCCCAGCAACATCAAGTATTCGAAGAGTTATGTTCACCTGGCCGTGTCTGCTGGCTTTGTCTGCTGCTCCTACCACTATACCTCTCTACAACACAGTACATCTTACATGGTGTATACTGGCCTCCGAATATATATATACAAGACTTGTCAGCCATTGCAACTATTGTGTATGCAACATAAGTTCTAATATATACTATATAATATAACGTATGCAGTGTGAGACATATGGATTTAATCTTCCACGTAATCTCATTAATCTTGATCACTAATCTCTATCCTGAAAACTATTACAATCCTCTTAATGAATCTATTTATCTGTGTCATTACCCACTAGTAGGAGGACGAGGAAGTATCTCATTTATACTTGTTTATTCTCTCTCTCTCTCTCTCTCTCTCTCTCTCTCTCTCTCTCTCTCTCTCTCTCTCTCTCTCCTCCTTTCCCTTCTCTCAAGCTCTCTCTCTTCCACCATTTTCCGCTCTATCTCCCCTAGATAAACCCCTTCCAGCCAAGCCAAAGTGAGTCAATCTCACTTGATATTTTTACGTCACCTAATCCCGAACTGTGCTTCCCTACATCTTTCCCGAGCCAGAGGGGGCCAGCCTCTCTCAGGTTCTTACAGTGAGTAAACCTTTTAACTGATGGCATAAGAATGTAGCTGTAGCTGACTTGTTCACTGAAGATAAAACACGCACACACACACACACACACACACACACACACACACACATACATCCAAAAAGAGCATCACGATTAAATGAAATTTCTACCTTAACTAAAGAAATTCCCTTCAGTTAGGAGACTAAATTAACTTAGAAAACCTCTGAAAAAGTACACATATGACCACACTTCCCCCCTGTACACACACATGACCACCCCCCTGTACACATCTGACCACACCTCCTCCTATGCATACCTGACCACACCTCCCCTTGTGCACACCTGACCACACCTCTTCCCTGTACACACCTGGTCACACCTCTCCCTGACCACACCTCCTCTTATACACACACCTGACCACACCTCCCCCTGTACACACCTGACCTTACTTCCCCCTGTACACACCTAGTCACACCTCTCCCTGTACACACCTGACCACACCTCCCCCTGTACACACCTGACCTTACTTCCCCCTGTACACACCTGACCTTACTTCCCCCTGTACACACATGACCAAACTTACCCCTGTACACATCTGACCACACCCCCCCTGTACACACCTGGTCACTCCTCTCCCTGTACACACCTGGTCACACCTCTCCTTGTACAATCCTGACCACACCTCTCCTTGTACACCTGACCACACCTCCTCCTATACATACCTGACCACACCTCCCCCTCTACACACCTGGTCACTCCTCTCCCTGTACACACCTGGTCACACCTCTCCTTGTACAATCCTGACCACACCACCCCCTGTACACACCTAACCACACCACCCCCTGTACACACCTGGTCACATCTCTCCCTGTACACACCTATCACACCTCCCCCTCTACACACCTGGTCACTCCTCTCCCTGTACACACCTGGTCACACCTCTCCTTGTACAATCCTGACCACATCACCCCCTGTACACACCTAACCACACCACCCCCTGTACACACCTGGTCACATCTCTCCCTGTTCACACCTATCACACCTCCCCCTATACACACCTGACCACGCCTCCTCCTATACATACCTGACCACACCACCTCCTATGCATACCTGACCACACCTCCCCCTGTACACACCTGACCACACCCCCACCCCCCTGTACATACCTGACCATAACCACCCCCTGTACACACCTGGTCACACCTCTCCTTGTACACACCTGACCACACCACCTCCTCTACCCACCTCCCTCTTTCTCTCTCTCTCTTGTTTTCTTATCATTATTTACCACGTTTCATTTCCCTCAATTTTATTATTTTCTCTCTCTTTCTGTCTTTCTTACCCTCGTCTGTTGTCGTCTTTCTTTGTTTATCTTTCTGCCTTTCTGTCTTTCTTATTCTGTCTCTCTCTCATTTTCTTTCCTCGTATCTTTTTAGCTCTCTCTCTCTCTCTCTCTCTCTCTCTCTCTCTCTCTCTCTCTCTCTCTCTCTCTCTCTCTCTCTCTCTCTCTCCTTCTCTCTCTCTCTCTCTCTCTCTCTTTGTTTATTTCTCTTTGTTTCTTTTCTTATCTCTTGATTTAATCTTTCATCACCTCTTGGTCTTTTCCGGTAGTAACCATTTATAGGGAGCGATAACGGATTCTATCTCGTTATTCTCCTCTCTTAGTCAATCTGTCTGTCTGTCTGTCTGCCTGCCTGTCTGTCTGTCTGTCTGTCTGTCTGTCTGTCTGTCTGTCTGTCTGTCTGTCTGTTCTCTTTATATCTCATGAGCTCATTATCTCTCTCTCCATCTGACTCATTTCGTCTCAAATTTCTCGCTTTATTTCTTATCTTTCTTCGTTTCGTATCGTCTGACTCTGTTTCTCACCATCTAATTATCTCTCTCTCTCTCTCTCTCTCTCTCTCTCTCTCTCTCTCTCTCTCTCTCTAGCACCGTTGGCAGCTTGTATCTGTCTTAATCACGCAATCTCTCTCGATCTTCGTATCGCACATTATCTCTGTCTCTCTCTGCCTGGGTGTTGGAATATCTCTCTCACTCAGTTTCTGTCTCTTAATCTTCTTGCCTCTCATTTATCTCCCATCTTGTGTGTTCTCAGTACTGTGTTGTCTAGTACTGTGATGAAAACAGGTGTCATGTAGTACTACTGTGTGTGTGTGTGTGTGTGTTTCTGCATCGCCTGTGTGAGTGTACATGTATACTTGTGTATGGGTGTATGTGTATGTGTCAGTATATATATAATGTATTAGCGTACATATGTCTGTCACCTTGAGTACCATCAATAACAATTTACTTTTCACGTAACTCTTCAGCCAATCAGATTATCACCATACGTAATAACCAACTACACTACCAACCAATCACGTACTTCAATCAGTCACTTTCACCTGGGGAGCCTCAAAATCAATAAAAATAAAAATAAAATATAAAACAAAACAAAACTCCAGCAACACTTTTAGCGACTGTCGGTAGCTTTTATTACGTTGTTACGACCTCAGGCAAAAATTTGAAAGCGCCGCCACACGACTACAGTCAGAACTAAGTAACAAAACAAAAGACATCTCCGCTCAATTCGGTGGCTTCCTGTGTTCCTTCATCTTCGTTTTGTTTTTCTTCTTGATGCTGGAGTTTCTGGGGTGTTGTGTGTGTGTGTGTGTGTGTGTGTGTGCTGGGATATGGGAACGTATGAGAATTGAGAGAGGGCCGTATGACGTCTGAGGGCTGGGTATGAGGGCTGGGCTGAGAGAGGGGACTGAGGAGGCTGGGTCGGGCGGGCGGGGGGGGGGGGGGTATAATATGAACAAAGAGTAGTAAGAAATAGCGTAAGAGATAAAAGAATCATGGCCAAATCTCTCTTTAAGGTTCACTGAACGTCTCTTTTCTTAACCTCGCTCTCTTTCTCTTAAATCTCCCACGTCTCTTATTATCTCCCACGTCTCTGATTATCTCCTCGTCTCCCGCCTGGCAGAGCTTCAAGAGGACCGGGTGGAGGCGTCGCATATGGCCAGGAGGTGGAGCGGGAGGAGTCAGTTGGTAGTCACGGCGACGGCTGACGACGACGGGAAGGTGTTCTCCTGTCAGGCCCGTCACCCAGCTCTCACCAAGGATCAACACACCTTCACCGCCTCCATCACCCTCTCCGTCCTCCGTAAGTATTTTGATCTCCCTCACCATAGTCTCCTCCCTCTTCCACCCTCCCTCCTTCCTTCCTTCCTTCCTTCCTTCCTCCTTCCCCCCTCCCTACCTCTCCATTACCCCCTCCCTCCCTCCCTCCCTCCCCCCCCTTCCTTCCTTCCTTCCTCCCTCCTTCCCCCTCCCTCCCTTCCCCCCTCCCCCCCTCCCTACCTCTCCTTTACCCCCTCCCTCCCTCCCTTCCTCCCACCCTCCTTCTTCCCTTCCTCCCCCCGTCTTCCCTTCCTCCTAGGTCCCCACACTAATGATGATGATGATGAATGCACTCCACCCAATCCGCCTAATCCACCCACCCATACGCAGCTTACTCCACCCCACTCCAACCAACCCACCCCACACACACTGTTGATCATGTCTACACATCATCCATTTCATCCACATCACATTCATTCGCTCATTGTCATACCACCCACAGCAATTAGCATCGTCCACCCAAACCATGAATACGCTACTTTTACACACACACACACACACACACACACACTACTACTACTACTACTACTACTACTACTACTACTACTTTGCTGTCACTCGGAATCGAGTATGACGATCATCCAGGGATGATACAATGATATGAGTTATTAGGGATGTCACCTAGGGTGGTGAGTTTTGAGGTGACTAAAGAGGCCGATACGGGACCCGCAGGGTCGTCCACATTCGTTGCACATGTGGAGGGCCCTATCTACTGCGTGAGGAGCGGTAGCAGCGTCTTTCCGGCGTTGGCGCTTGTCTGCCTCAGTTTGCAGTCGGGCGAACTCGAAAGTATTGATACCTTCTCGTGTGGTGCTCCTCCAAGCGTTACGATGTCGAGTAATCTACTTCCAGGTGAGGGGGCTGATATGGCACTTTTTCAGGTTTGTCTTCAGACTATCCTTATACCTTTTCAATTGCCCGCCGGCGTTACGTTTATTATTCGTTATGTGACTGTAAAGTAACTGCTATGGTAGTCTATTGTCGTCCATGCGGGTAACACGGCCAGTCAAACGTAGTTGTTTATGGATAATGGTAACCTCGATGCTCCTACAGTTGGCGTCAGCAAGAATACTGGCATTTGTTCTCTTGTCTTCCCATCGAACTCGGAGGATGAAACGTAGACTACGTTGGTGAAAGTTTTCAAGTGCCTTGTGGAGCCTCCTGTATATGACCTATGTCTCACTGCCATATAGCAGGGTGGGGAGGACCACTGCTCGATATACATGCAGTTTGATAGATAATTTCAGCTCCCTACAGCTGAAGACACGATTTCGGAGTCTGCCAAAGGCTTGAGATGCACATCTGATCCGATGCTGAATCTCTGCATCGATATCTGCGGTGGTGGACTGGTGTGGAGCCGAGATACCGAAAGTGAGCAACATTAGAGAGGGTAGTGCCGTTAAGCTGGATGGATGGTGGAGGTTTGTCTGAACCAGGGCAGGTTGAAAGAGAATCTGAGTCTCACCTACATTCACCTCAAGGCCGAAGTGTGTATGCGCGTCTGAGTAGGTGTTTAGAATCTCCTGTAGGTCGTGTTTAGTGTGAGCAACAAGGGTGAGGTCGTCTGCATACTGAAGTTCAGTAATGGAAGCTGCAGACACCTTTGTTCTTGCCTGGAGTCGTCTTATGTTGAAAAGATCCTTCACCCGGTACTCGATGTTCACCCCGTTGGTTAAATTGGCACTGGCACGAGTAAGGAAGGCAGCCAAGAAGATGGAAAAGAGAGTTGGTGCCGGTACACACCCTTGTTTAACCCCTGTTTGGATCTGGAAGAACTATGACTGGGTGCGTTGAAAAAGACACTGCCGTTCATGCCATCGTGGAGTTGCCTCACAATAGCGATAAATTTTGGTGGGTAGCCAAAACGGCTGAGGGTGCACCAGAGGGCTTCCCTATTGACCGAGTCGAAGGGCTTCGTTAGGTAGATGAAAGCCATGTACAGGTCAAGATGCTGTTCTCTGCACTTTTGCTGTGTTTGGCGGGCAGCAAAGATCATGTCAGTGGTGCCACGTGATGGTCTAAAACCACATTAAGATTCTGGGAGGAAGTTTTCCGCCTCAGGAAGGAGTCTGTTTAGGAGGACTCGGGCGATTATCTTGCTAGCAATGGCGAGCAGCGAGATCCCACGGTAGTTGCCACAGTCTGACCGGTCTCCCTTGTTCTTATAAATATTGACAATAGAAGCGTCTTTGAAGGAGGAAAAATGAACGAAAGAAAAACATACAAGAGAAGACAAAGAATAAATACAGAAGTGGTATTGACAAAACATTACCTCTTGATGCAGGTGATACGAGTGAGCCAACAGTGACCACTTCTCAACCATTACCCCCCAAAATTAATCGTAGTTATGATACTGAAAATGTTAGACAGCTTGAATGGGCGAGTGTCAGGGCACGGAAGAGAGGTGGCGAGTGGGATGAGTGGGCTTAGGTGTGGGGTGAGCAAAAGTCCTGAGTGAGAAGAGTGAGACATTTAATGAGAAGGGTGGGGTCTTGAATGGAGTGAGTGGGGTATTAAATGGAGTGAGTGGGGTCTTGAATGGAGTGAGCGGGGTCTTGAATGGAGTGAGCGGGGTCTTGAGTGGAGTGAGTGGGGTCTTGAATGGAGTGAGTGGAGTATTAAATGGAGTGAGTGGGGTCTTGAATGGAGTGAGCGGGGTCTTGAATGGAGTAAGTGGGGTCTTGAATGGAGTAAGTGGGGTCTTGAATGGAGTGAGTGGGATCTTGGATGGAGTGAGCGGAATCTGGGTAGACAGAGTAAAATCCTTTCACCGGTTGAATGATTGAAAAGTTGAGTGAGGTGAATACTGGGTTGAGTGGGAAGAGAGGAATAATAACTGAGTGGGGGTGACTTGGGTAAAATGAGTGTATAGACTTTGAAGTAAATGGGATGGTGGGGTTGGTGAGTGGGATGCTCAATGTTAGTGAGTGGAGTCAATATGAGAAGGAGAGGTCTTGAGTGGGGTGAATGGATAGAATGAGAATGAGAAGGAAACCAAGCGGGCCAGGATGAGATAGGCTTAAGTGAATAAGCTCCTGTTGATTCAAAACTCAAGTGATGTAACGGGAATGTCGACTAGCGTGATTGGCTGAGCGCTGACACTGGATTTAACTGGTGATATTGGGGATTAGGTGGGAGTGAGGATTAGGTGGGAGTGAGGATTAGGTGGGAGTGAAGATTAGGTGGCAGTGAGGATTAGGTGGGAGTGAGGATTAGGTGGCAGTGAGGATTAGATAGCAATGAGGATTAGGTGGGAGGTAAGTACTTGGAGGGGTAGAGGGGAGGGATGGAGGGAGGCTCAGGTGAAGATTAGGTATCAGGGGGTATTAGAGGGTTGAATATAAGTAGAATGTATGAGGAACGGAGTATTAGATAGTTAGAAGGTTTTAGTGGAGATCATGTGATTAGAAAACTTTGTGGGAAGGTATCATATGTGTGTGTGTGTGTGTGTGTGTGTGTGTGTGTGTTACTCTGGTATCTTAGACTCCTGTACTGGATTTCTGTTCTATTTACACGTCGCTTTAGTGAGGCTTTGGTACAGGAACACAGTCTTAGGGTGACTGTTTCCAACTTCCCAGCTTTTCATTTTACTTTTCGATTCTTGTCAGTTGTGTTTATTTTTTCTTTTGGTTATGACTGTCTATTATTATTATTATTATTATTATTATTATTATTATTATTATTATTATTATTATTATTATTATTAGTAGTAGTAGTAGTAGTAGTAGTAGTAGTATTGTTGTTGTTGTCTCGTGAGGTTTCATAGCCACATAAAAATAAAATCAGAATTAGAACATCAAAAACAAAATACAAATAGACAAATAAATCGTTGCCTTGGTTGAGTGAGGCCCCTGGCAGCCTACCCGGCGGCGCCTCCTTCATGAATGGCCATTGAGGACGTGGTGGCCAGGATAGAAGGCCATAATACCTACCTCGACTCTGGTGACCCTGGTAATGCCTAGGGTCAGTCTCTGGTGGCAGGGCCAAGAATTCGTGCAGGATCTCTCCAAGTGCAGGAGTCCTTTGTGGTACTTCAGCTGGGTCATTCTTACTGAGTTGACGAGCCTTCCTAAGTAGTACATGGAGGAGGAGCTGACGGGGATGGTACCGAAGCCTCACTAACCATACCTTTTATTTATTTATTTTCATATATTTTTGTTAGAATATAATAAATAAAGTTTTCTCGCTGGGGATATGATATTAAATGATAAAGTTTGGTACATCCCGGGGAAACGAACGAACATTTGCCCATGAAAAGAAACTAGATGTTTGAAATGGCTGACCTAAGGTGATCTAACCTCAGGGTAGTGTCCGGAAAAGGTCAACTGACATATTGACCGGATCAGTGGTGAAGGCGGGGAAATACAGAAAGGGAAGGAGAGAAAAGGTTAAAGATGAAGGAAAGAAGATAGAAGAGAAACATGGGAAGGAGGAGCGAGGAAGGAGAAGGGAGGAAGGATGAAGATAACATTATTAAGGAAGAGGTAGGTAGTTAGAGGAAGACTGAGAATATAAACATACTTTAGATTAGATAACAGGATCATAAACTCCAGAACAGACATGCAATAAATAACATGACTCCCGGTATCTTCCTTTATTATAATTATTGTTATTATTATTGTTATTATTATTATTTTATTATTATTATTATTATTATTATTGTTATTATTATTATTATTATTATTATTATTATTATTATTATTATTATTGTTACTACTACTACTACTACTACTACTACTACTACTACTACTATTATTGTTATTAGTCATTCGTGTACTATTCCCATTTCATATATATTCACTGTTAATTACACTATTCAGCATAAAGGTGATGAGAATCCTCTACCTGAAAGATTCTCGCGTTACTGATTTTTAAAGGAGAGAAGTTAACTCACCGTGTAGTAGTACAGTATCTGAGCTAATTACTACATTTAGGTCATTATCTGTAAGGCGGGGCTCCAGTGAGTAAATTAGATAATATATTCAACGATTAACTTAAACATTTAATTGAAATTTGACTTATAGAGCTCCGGGGAATCCCAAATCTTGTCTAAAATTGCCTCAAATGTCTAGTAGATACACTTAAGGGATTTAACTCATTAGCCATATTGGATGTTTCCCTTCTACCTGTGGATTAAAAGATGTTTTTAAATACGGTAAAGTCCTCGTGTAGTTTAAAAGCCATTTTGCTTGGCATCTTTGAGCCGAAGATTAAACTCAGGTTGTCAGAAAACGAGATATTTGCGATCCAGAGCTTGACAGTTATTTTTATTTCCGGAGATGTGTGTGTGTGTGTGTGTGTGTGTGTGTGTGTGTGTGTGTGTGTGTGTGTCATGGTAGCAACAATAATAACACGAATCACATTAACCTACATCATCACCACCAACAACAACAACAATCATAACTATTACCATAACTAACTACCGCCCATGTTTACCTGAGAACTGATATATTGCCTATTAACAGCGATGGTATAGGAGTCACCGTCTACCTTCAACATCTACGGTAACTCAACATAATCACCAAATAATCACGATAATGCTCTGCCATAACCTGACACACACACACACACACACACACACACACACACACACACACAGTCTCAATCACACTGATGGGTAATAGTAACCAAACACGAGAGAAGACTATAGTATGGTAAAACAGACACGCTAACCCCAACTCTCTAAATTAGAAGGTTACTGTATATGTGTTATGGTGTTAGCAAGACCCATACCAATGAAGGGAAAATTATATGACTATAGGCTTTCCGTGGTGTTAAATAATCATCGTTTTTGGAAGGTTTGAAGTTATTAAATCAATATAAAACAACTAACTGATGAGCAGACCGTCCAGGTACGTAGATGGTATACAGCAGAACAATACCCTTCTATCCGAGAGAACAGGTTAACAACACGAGCGAGGAGGAGGTGAAGGAGGTAAGGTCTTGGGTACAAACAAACAATAACAGACTTCCATGAGAGCGGCTGTCAGCTAGGGTCCTCCACGCATGAATATTTGACCATGAGTCTGGCGGCGGCGGTTCGTACGTGACTCTCCCCCATGAAGTAACAGTAATATAGCATCAACATCTCACGAGGAACCTTCCATGCTCTAAGTGGGAGACCGAGGTTATGAATGCCTCTCAGGGAACACTGGGGAGGAGGCGGGGAGGAGGACGAGGGGGGGGGGCAACAAGAACCTCCTACCTAGAGCTTGGTAATGGAAACAAATATTTTGCCATGTAGCAGCAGCCGCCCGGGAGAGTGTATGTATGTATGTCTTGTGCAGTGAATTAGGTCATATAATCTGAAGCCTCCTACCTGGCAGAGCAGCAGCAGTAGCAGCAGGTATGATGAACAGTAGTCTACGTACTGTTAGTCGAGGCAAAACATACTCTTGCTGGTTACGTAAACACACTCCTGAATATTGGTTGGTTAAGGTAAATAAGTTCTTGGATACCAGTTAGTGAGGTAAAGGAACATGTACGTAGCAGTTAGTGAGGTAAAGTGATGTACGTAGCAGTAAGTGAGGTAAAGAGATGTACTTAGCAGTTAGTGAGGTAAAGAGATGTACTTAGCAGTTAGTGAGGTAAAGGAACATGTACTTAGCAGTTAGTGAGGTAAAGTGATGTACGTAGCAACTAGTAAGGTAAAGAGGCTCTGTAATCAACATTCTTAATGGAAAAAAAAAATATTATATATATATTTTTTTTACTGGGATTAGCCGACCCGGGCTACAAAAAGTACGAGAGTTTATAACAGTTAAAGGGATAATTGTATACGAATCACACCGCCTCACACGTCTACAACCAAATGAGTTATTCTGACGTTTACAAGCACTGAAGCCTCCAGGGGTATCGAGAAGCTGTACTAGACAAACGAGACTTAAAACTCTCCTGGCATTATGAGGCTCACAGTCCCTTCGAGTTGTGAAAGTCCTTTAATCCTACGGCTCCCACAAGTCTTTACGAGGCCTCCCCCCCTCCCCTCCCCCAACCACCGTCTTACCAGCCCCCTCCCCCCCTCTCTCTCTCACACACGCACACATACACACAACAAATTCGGCCAAGACGTTCGTTCACCCTCCCGATGGAAGTTATCTAATTGCTAGAAACGCGGAAGATTAAGACTTTTTCTGCTACTCTCTCTCTCTCTCACTGCTGATGAGTCCCATGGTTTAGATTAATTTTCCATCGGTATAACTTACTCTATGATTATAAGTTTATGAGGAGTCCTACCTAGGTGGAAGGTACTGTAGGTGGTGGCGTGGTGGTCGTGTTTCAGTAATTCTATGTTGTTTTATGTCCGTCGTAGTGTGTGTGATGTGTTGAGTGTGTTTAGATTAACAAGTGATTTTGATGTTGTTTACTTGAAGATGGAACACTAACACTAACACTAAGACTAAGACTAAGACTAAGACTAAGACTAAGACTAACACCCTTATTTATGAACTGCATTAGGAAGGAACCTCGGGAGAGCTCTTGAGTCAGTCATATACACACATCAACATTACCGGCTATTAAATGTTCTCTCTCACCATTAGTATTTTCTTTAACTATGTCTGAAGACTCTATAACTCGCCTGCACTACACAATGAATTTCGTTATAAGTTACTGAAATGTGTCTCGTTAAGAACTTTGATATAAGAAAAAAAAAAGTTTTCATTTGATTCTGTCAGACATAACCCCGAGGCATGTCAGGCGCTGCTCCTCTGTCAGACATAACCCCGAGGCATGTCAGGCGCTGCTCCTCTGTCAGACATAACCCCGAGGCATGTCAGGCGCTGCTCCTCTGTCAGACATAACCCCGAGGCATGTCAGGCGCTGCTCCTCTGTCAGACATAACCCCGAGGCATGTCAGGCGCTGCTCCTCTGTCAGACATTTTTTTTTGTGTGAATGATGATGATCTGTCTTTCATTTATTTATTTATTTATTTATTTATTTATTTATTTATTTATTTATTTATTACAGCTTTAGTGTTTGACTCTTGTACATCAACTGTCATGCAAGTATTCATTAAACTGTATCATCGTCGTCACTAATTGTCTTTGTCAACTGCTCAGGTTATTGTTGCACCTGTATCGATCCCACAGTCTGGACAACCAAACTTTAATTACCACTACCACCCAGCCACTGTTTCTGGTTAATTAAAATAATAAAAAAAAAAAACACGTACATTTTTTTCTTGGTGATAAATTGTCCAATATAATTCAAAGTTATTTTCTTCGCTGTTTAGAAATGACAGAACTCTTATGGTAACTTGACAAATAACTCTACTTCGAAATGTTATGTACAATAGCTGCCACGGATACATGTGAGGGTGTCCACGCTCTGGGTTTCATTCCTACGTGTTTTCTCTCTTGTAAACAAAGCAAAGTTAATCGTTTGTAGAAAATCCCCGACTTAGCCTCTCAAAGCTCTACAGAGATGTGCACAAAAATGTCAAACGCAGACATTTTTTTTTCAGTTTTGCTTTTGTTATTCTCTCTGTGTACAGTACGTGTGTTTGTTGGTCAATATCTCCAGCGTTGTGTTTTACCAAGTTATAGTTACGTTACAAACAGTTATATTAAGAAGTACTGAGCTAGGATAGTGTTCTCTTACCTGTTAACTCAATAATAAGCAAAACAATGATGTGATAATTATTCCTGTACTTCATTATATAGAAAAAATCGAGAGAAAGAAACTATATGCACTCCGCAATTTTATGAGAATCGATTCGTTAATCTTAATTTATCGTTTCAACTGACTGATAAAAAAGATTCCTTGGTCACATATGTCATAGGGAGCTACCGTAGGTATACAATAAATCGTGCACATAGATATATCACCATCACTTCCAGGTGGGCAAGTTTAGGATATTTTACTTTAATAGCAAATTAGATGCATCTTGTTTCATTACTTTCTTTCTTGTGTTACTGAAACGTCATCAATGTAGACGTGTACACAAATATTTAACGAAAGCGAAGGAATGTCAGGAGGCAGTTTTCATAGGTAGTGGTGTCAGGGAGATTACGAAGATGTGTGGAAGGTCACCGTAGTGTTAGTGAGGTCATTGTGGTGTCAGGGAGATCAATGTGGTGTCAGGGTGTCAGCGGGAGGATAAGGAATGTCAGCATTTCTGGAACTGTTCACCCAATATCTTTAGACGGGTATTGTGAAGGTAAACAATGGACCCAGCGTGAGGTGTGTTTGGATGATGGTCAGTCTAGGTTGGTAGTCACAACACACGGAGAATCGTGTGTTTATCACTCACCAAGCTTATATCTTACGCCGCTGTAACAGACATACCATTTATTCCTCTCTATCTGTGTCTATGTATGTGTTTATCCAAATGCACGCGGACCTCAATATACAGACAATACCTCGCAATATAGTCAGGAATCGAGCCATGGTCCTCCACGTAGTAACAGGGAGCAGTCACTACATAACCAACATTAGTTGTCGTTCGTCTCTTGTATAATGGTTGTCGACGTCTTAAATGAAGTAGAGCAAATTCTACCATATACAGAATAATTTCCATTAAGTTGTAGCAATGAAAAAGTAATGTTATCCTTATTTGACAAAAACTACTGTTGGTTTTTAACGCTTAATCGGCGATTATCCCTATTTAGCATAAAACACACACGCACACACACACACACGTGTAGCTAAACTGATTACTTAAACACTTGGAGTACTGCTCTCATATCTGGGGTGGCTCTTTAACTGTTAGATAGGGTGGAATCAAAGGCATTTTGTCTTGTCAACTCTCCTCCTTTAGTTGATAATCTATCTTACCTTTTTCTTCGCAGCAATGTTGCTTCACTCTCTCTTTCACAGGTACTTTAACGGGCAATGTTCGGTGAATTTGGCATCCTGTGTACCGCCGGCAAGGCCGTGGGCTCGTAACACTCGTCTTGCCCACGGTGCCCATTGTTTCTGTGTGGATGTCGGTCACACTAGTATAACCCGTTATAGTACCTCCTTCTTTCCTCACACAGCCAAACTGTGGAATGCTCTGCCTTCTTCTGTGTTTCCATACTCTTACAATCTGTCTCACTTCAAAAAGATGGTTTTCCGGCATCTTCGTGGTGTAGATTAATATACTGTAGTCTTTTACTTATCTATTTTTAATTTATTTTTACTCTTTATTTTTTCGCCCCCAGGCCTCGTTGTGGGTCGATGACCTGTGCCCGGGTGGGCTATTCCCCGTAAATCTTCATATACCTTAGTTTGTTATGAATGTTGAGACAACGTAATTTACTATTTCAAAGACAAGTTGTTGAAGTTTGAAGATCGTTATTATCGCGACATTTAGAGTACAACTTTGTTAACCGGAAATTAGTTACAGCAAAAAGTGACACACATCTTACTCAACTTACAGACACTCGGTAACTCACAGCCTTTACCTACCACAACCAACACTCCCTTTTATGTACAAGGAAATTTTCTTTCCTCGCAACTACATTTCTCCCCCAATACATTTTGCTCACTCCAAATCACATTCTCAATAGGTTATACCAACTGAAATTCAACTGCTAAACGACTAGGTTTCTTTCTTGTACCCTGGGATGGGGTCAACTAAACATACAGAAACCCTCGCCACGGCTGTTAAGTTAACTTGTTCATTTTTCTAACTTTCTTTACCTGTCATTAGCCCACCAGGTAACTCAGCGTTCATGTCTGTTGGGGATAGTGGGATTACAGTACAAGGTAGACTTAAGATTTTCTTGGTACACAAGGAGGCAGAGTGGCGTTACTACACTCGATCACTTCTACTTTTATTATCCATACAGTTAGATACTCATTTTTACTTCAGACCTGGACAAGTGTCTAGTCTGCCATGCTTACGATATGACCTGTTGTTCATACTCAGCCGCGGCACCTTTATATATGTGTAATTGTTTATATATCACTCGCCAATGGAAAGTAACAATCACTCGCTGCACTTCACGGCATTTCAATTTTCATAGCGAGATTTTTATTTATAAGAATTGCTATTAGTTGTTACACTTCTATACGACTTATCAGAAGAAATGAAAAATGTTGGCCTGATGTAGAGTGAAAATTTGTAATACCAGGAGCAGCAGCCAAGGTCAGAGTCGGTGAAGAAAGAAGGATTGTTTGGGCTCAGGGAATGGGGTTGTTTGGGAAGAGATTTACGAGTTGAAAAGAGTTACAAATACTTTCTGCTTTCGTCACTCTCCACAAAACAATAAAAAGCTCACAGGAAATGGAGTAAAGGAAACCCACCATTGTTGTTTACTTCTTGTGATAGTAGTTTACCACTTTACACATACGGGGATGTCTATGTCTGTGTACACTCTCCTTCTTTATTAATGATTTCTCTATTTGTTTTTCTCTCAGTAGATACATCTTTGTCTCTCTCACCCCCACAGATCCCCCAGGGCAGCCAACCATTCACGGCTACAACACTGGTGAGATCTTATTGGCAGGGGAGCGACGTAACCTCTCGTGTAGCGTGTCTGGAGGTAACCCACGTCCTTGGGTTCTCTGGTACCGCGAGGGGCGCCTTCTAGACGACACAACGGCCCTCGATACTGCAGGAGTTCACAACGCCTTCGAGGTAGTGGTGACGGCGGAGGAGGACGGCGCCGTGTATGAGTGTAGTGTCACCAACGACTTGCTCAAGAATCCCCTCACGTCCAACGTCACCCTCACCGTCTACTGTAAGTGTGAAGGAGTGAGTTGTAGTTATATACTGAGGGGTCAAGGTGTATTGCTGTCTGATACTGTATACACACTGTTGACTTGAGGTGTATTTTTTGATTATCATAGTATAAAACAATATAGACATGAGGTATACTACTGATACACTATATACACCAAAGAATTAAGGTGTAATGGTGGCTAACACATAGAGAATAATTATTAAAAATCTTATAGAACTAATCTGTAGTGATTTATAAAGCTTGACATATATTAGAAGCAATACTGTCATGCCAAGATCTAAATATTCCGAAATAATTCTCATAAATATGGTCATAAAATTCATCGTCATTTTACTCTCAGTTGTTACTTTAACTTGACCCGGAATCCATTACCAAAACTGACTTGTGTGACTCTGAAACTCGTAGCTGGATTTTTCTCTTTTAAAGTTCCGCTTCTAAAATGATTTGGCAAGACAGAAATTCATATCAATTCAGCACCAATAAGGCTTAAATATTTGATACTGGCAATTCAATTTCCTTCAATAACCACAAAAGTATATAACTGTTTAATGGCCATAAGTACCTTGGCTCTTGAGTCTCATAAGTATCAGTATAAACCTTTAGAAGAAGTAAATACTTATATGCTCTATAAATGATGTTTCATAATTCCAGCTGGAAATAATAAACTAAAACTCTGTGATCTAATACTCTAGAGGCTTTCCCACGCCCCCTAACCGATACATTCAATAATTTTCAAAATATAAATATTTTTTTTTCCGGGTAGTTTATTCATATCTAAAATATTTCAATATAGGTCAGGTTTCTATTTGAATTCGCCCGAAAAAAGGTGAATTCCGCACACACATTAACTATTACTAAAACAGTTAACCTTATAAAACTTGTCGCATTTTTAAGCCGATGATAGATTGATGCAAAATGTATACTTTCATACGAATTTTATAGCGATACGTAATAGTGAGCGTTGAATGCTTCACGTGTACTACTTGTTCACTTAAGGGTTGTCCACACTTACTACAAAGTCAGACAAATTCTTCTGAGGCTCTCTGCTTTGTCTAGTCATAGATGTTTCTGCTTAATGAGAGCAATATTTTTTTTTAATGGGATAACCTCACCTGTCAATATATATATATATATATATATATATATATATATATATATATATATATATATATATATATATATATATATATATATATATATATATATATAAATATATATCACCATATCCCTCAGAATGTATATCACGATAAGCATTATATAATAAGGCAGCTTGGCTTAGATGCATTAGCAGTATAAAGTAATGGCTCTTAGCTCAAAGTTTGCCCAGAGAATATTTTTGGGGAAATCTTGGACGAGTCTCTCACCAAAAATAGCCAATATGCTAATCTCTCCTCTCGTGAAAACTCCCGACTCTTCCCTGCCTCGTCCACGTAATGAACTTACTTGCCAATCTCAGAGCCCAAAGGTGCCAGGTCCTTCACTTCTCCCGAGTCCATTTGCGAACCTGTGCTTTTGTTCACCAGAATGTCCCGTATGCATAATCTCAAATGGTTTTCCCCCCGACAAAACTTTACAATGCGGCTTAGTTGGTGAACCATGATGCTTTTTTTTTTTACCGATAATTGGGTAATGGATTGTGTGCAGCAGCCTGGACGAGAAGGAATCAAGCAAAACAAGTGGAAGTATGCAGGAAATTAGCGACCCGTGTTGGGGTACATTTTAATTTTTCTGGCGCGTGTCTCATATATTCTGATTATATTACCATCTTTTTTGTTTTCTTATTCGAAACTCATGTGAACTTCAACATAAATAGTCACATAAAACATTAATTAACATAGAGAGACAGTGACATAACCCGAGGTACTGCACGTAGAGTTAGAGTAGAGTCACACCTGGAAAGTAAAGTAAGTACTGTACGTAGAGTTAGAGAGTAGAGTCACACACCTGGTAAGTAAAGTAAGTACTGTACGTAGAGTTAGAGAGTAGAGTCACACCTGGTAAGTAAAGTAAGTACTGTACGTAGAGTTAGAGAGTAGAGTCACACACCTGGTAAGTAAAGTAAGTACTGTACGTAGAGTTAGAGAATAGAGTCACACCTGGTAAAATCTAAATACTGTACGTAGAGTTAGAGAGTAGAATCACACACCTGGTAAGTAAAGTCTAAGAGAAATAATGTGTAGCTAACTCTCAAAAAGAAAACTCTTCAATATGTTTATCATAATTCTTAACTCGCTTCAATACCGTAGTTATTGAAGTGCAGTAATGCATTGTAACGGGAACGACTTCCAAAATACTCTCAGAAACAGTGCAACATACATACTTACATACATACTTACATACATACATACATACATACATACTTACTTTCATACATACACACACACACACACACACACACACACACAGGACGTCAACTCCAGCTGCCTGATACGTTCGAGTTCAACACAGGTACACTGCCCGGGTCTTAGTGCTCATGATTTATTTGACCTGTTTACGATGTTGAGGAAAGAGAATTGTGAGATATTTACACCAGCCATCAAATGTATCTAAGGTGATGCAAGGATTCACAATCTGGTCCCTGTGATGCAACGAAGCTTAACACGGCGAGGTTGATAATATATTACTTATTCATGGTGTTTTGCATCTCTTTAAGCACAGTGGGTTCCTACGTTCGTTTGGGAACTGCTACTTGAATTAGATTAATATTCCAATGTGGTTTTAATAATTCGATATTAAACTCTCAATTAGACCGAGGATTTTTTTTTTTTTTTTTTTGAGAATGTTAACTAGAAATATAATACAGCAATTAAAAACATATTACGTCAGTCTCAAAGTGGCTTGGTATCGTCTGTTAACAAGTGGGGAATATCTGTGACAGGGGCAAGGCACGTCTCCCACAGTCTACATTGATTCATTTCTATAAAACTTGTACATTACTAAGTGTCGTTCGTCTTATCACCGACAGCCGCTCTGCTTGTGTATCTTGGGGGGAAGTGTTAAGTGGAGGGAGTTGGGTCGGCCGGGATACACATAATAAAATAGATTGAAAATTGTTATAAAATGCGTTTGTGCAAAATATATCAAAACTTTCCATTAACCACAACTGGAAAAAAATAAAAAAAATCCAGGATTCCCTTTATAGGTCTGTTTAAGTAAAAAATAATAAGTTTATCTAAGTTACTCTCTATAATACCACGTAAACTAAAAAGTGTAAAGACAAATAGAATTATTATTTAGGCACAAATACACATTACATTTTAGGCACTTCATGGGGTGATTATTTCTTACAGCCTGGTAGTCACATCTGGCGACCACTGGGTATGGGGCAGAGTGGAAAGTTATCTTCCCTCACACAAATTGCTGTTATTGGTGCAGCTAGACCTTTCCTTTCTTTGCAAAAATCTGCATCTCAACATCAGATCCAGAGTTTGGTCTACCCCGTGTCCAAGATAACACTCACAGCAGTAACGACTGTCTCTATGGAATAAAACATCACATTATTTAATTTCTATACAGCAATAAGGGGGATATTTGTGTTATTTAGAAGATAATTAACATTGTAATTAATTTCGTTCGACCAGGACTAATTAATCGCTTGGGAGGTATTATGAGATCACTATTTCAGCGTATAATAACCGAAGTGTAGGATATTACCTATTGATTATATGATGGCATGACCACTTAAATGTATGGTGATGTAGTCACTTAAATGTATGGTGATGTAGTCACTTGAATAATATGGTAATTTAGTCACTTACGTGTATAATGACATTCTCTTTAATATATGACAACATAGCCACTTAGATATATGATATATAATGTAATGATGAGATAGCCACATAAATGTATGTACATATAACCAACAATAATAATGACAGGAGTAATATTAATAGCAATGATTTTATAAATTAATCATTTAGAAAATTTAAAAAGTAAAATTTTAATCAAATGTATTTCCAAAGGGTTTAATGCGTTAATTTAATTGTGATAATACAGTGAAAAATAAAATAAAACGTTTTATCTTTTTGGTTTTAAGATAAAACTTTTATGTATGTCATAGATGGTCGTGGGGTTAAGTCTTCACAGGTAACTAACTGAATGTGAAATAGTACTAATTAGTTTTGTGGCTAATTGCAAGGTGTGTGTGTGTGGGGGGGGGGGTGCTAAGTGCATATATATGATAGATTAAGGTTAGGTTAGTTAAATCAAGTAACATGGCGGTCGAGTGTATACAGCGCCCCCCTTTCTGGTCCTTGGGTCGAGGATAGGATAAACAGGTAATAATTAGCGGCATTTATTGATACAGTCAGGTATGGGAGACACATCACAGGTAGTCATGTTCCATTTAATATACCATCACTCTGACACCAGGAACTGTATAGGTGAACAGTCTGCCCCCTCACTCTATCACGTGGTGTATGAAGGTATTAGATGTTTTTTATGTAAGCATATTGCACGTTTGTTTTCTTTTCACTTCGGTCAAAGGGGATCATTGCATATCACATAATACAACACCTGAATCAAATCACCTATGATATTTCCGTCACAGAATATTTATTTCCACTGGGAGTGTAATTCTCTGGGTATATATGGATGGGGCCTTGTTTTTATCCATCGTTATTCATCATCATCATCATCATCATCATCAATCAATCAATCAATCAGTCATCCTCATCATCATCATCATCATCATCAATGGGGGTGTTGTGTTTACATAAGTGACGTTACATTTCGTATTTATATTCAGCACGGGAGGAAGTACTGTAACACTGACCGACCTGAAGCTAACGTGTCGGATAGCTCACACAATCATGGTATTCTGATTACAGATAGTAACATTTCCTTGATTAATTACCGTACAAACGATACAAAAATGCATTACAAACACAAACTATAATATCTTTCACAAAATATTCATAACAACATGATCAGGTTTTTATTAATTACAACACTATCAACCTGGACAATGTTACGAATGGTAAATATAAATATGTCTTTGGTATGGTATAAATTATTCAATCATTTGAGTGGTGAATACACTTAAGAAACATAGCTGTAATCAGTCATCACACCGCTCACCATTATTCAGTGTTCTCTTACAGTCTTCAGTCAGATATGAACCCAGATCTTGATTATTACTCCTTTATAATACTCACACTTAGGACAGACTGTGGCTTAACATTGTGATCACCATTATGTTAATAACCTCAGCCATTGTAGTTTATCTCCCCCCCCCCCCCAATAGAGAATGGCGTCTGGTCTTAAAAACATCTACGGGGATACAATTATAAATAAGTAACCCCCAAAAATTACCTAACACCTTAAAAACATGTTATATACTATGGTGAAATTTTTTGTATGTTTTTATTCGTACACCAGCAAGAGTTATCTTCAGTTGTCATTATATACGTAGGCCTATACAGTTCATATTAACCATATCTGTGAAAAACTTAAATTTTATATTTATTGATTGAAGTAATTTCACGGGAACCACTGAAAATTAGGTAATGTTTTATATAAAAAAAATATGACTAGAATTAAATACACAATGGAAAGTTTTATAGAACACGAATGTGAGTGGGTGTTCACTTAGCTCTACTTCATTGAATTCTTTGAAGGGATTTTCATATTTAAGTTTATTCTAGTGAGTGAACTGTATACTTGGAGGAGGAACGAGGAAAAATGACTTTCAAAATCCTTAACAGAAGCAGAAAGCAAGAATTAACCTAACCAAACCAACCTTGGAACGTTAAGTTAGGTTTGGTTGATTTATATATACTACTTCACCAAATGACGTTGTTGTGGTGGTGTCGGTAGAGAGTATTTCACCAGGAATGTCACCAGTACCTCTTATAGCCTGACTGAAGCTTCCTATACTTACTCCTCATTGGGACTGTCAAGCCTGTAGTGTAGCCTGACTGCCGCCCTCTTGACTCAGATCACCTCCTCTAGCGTCTCCAAAAGGACTAGCTGGAATAACACGTTTGAAATTTGTATGAGGTGACCTGGCGAACGAACCGGACAGAGGAGAGCACCAACACTAATAACTGATGGCGTTGTTGAAGCTAGTCAAAATATTATTCAGAGGTCAGTTGTTCCGTCTCTTGGTCCCACAGTATAAATCTAACATTGTCTGTGATACTGTTTGAGAGTTATACAGTATCACATAGCTCACTGGCGCTTATAACAGGAGGAAAGAAATGAAAGGAAATCTGACCAGTTACTCCATCACAACCAAGGGATAGTTATCATACGCAGCCAATTAATTCATCACACATAATATATCGTTTATTATAATTGCTGTTATGATACTTGAGTTAAATACCTAACTGATGAGGTGCTCAACCTGTTAACTGTATTGAATAGTTTAATCATCGTAGTAGTAGTATTAAGTCTACTTAAGCAATTGTACTTTCGAACTCATGAGATAGTTATTATCCAGGTATTACATAACATGCTCATTGAGCTGATGTTTGAGACGCCTTGAGCATTGCTCAAGGCGTCTCAAACATCAGCTGGATTGTCCTGTTGTCATTTACAAAGTGTAAGGCGATACACTGTACCTGCCAGGGTTATAAGCACCTCTCACTTGGTGCTTACACAACACACAGGTCGATTTAGTCAGCATATTATTATTACTGTTAGGTGACCTTGCTCGCACAAAGCTTAAATAACTTAGAATTCGTTTCAGAAAAACTAAAACTAAATACACTTTTATTTAGTAAACTTTTTGTATAGAAAATATATTGTCATCATGACGGATTTCTTTTTTCCTAAGTGACGACATTTTCTTGTTCTATTTAGTATGCAAAATTTTACAATGTGAAAAAATATATAAATCATGACACCTGCGTCAGTGAACCTTTTATAAATATAAAATATGAAGGTGTGAGCATTTATTGCTGCCCTAATGTATTCTCTCACCCATTACTGTAATTTATATTATTGCTTGTCATTAATATATATATATATATATATATATATATATA
>CAUDMG010000915.1:712500-760000 GCA_958450375.1 Homarus gammarus
CACAAAGCAATTTCTACCCTGATGCTTAATGAAATAGGGTTTATAATAATACACCTCGAGCTTCGCCATTTGATACTATGAATTTTTTCCCTCACTGACTACCTAGTGCTCGTCTGAACACCCACCCACACCTCCATACCCCCCCCCCCCCCCCCATTCACCTGTCTGCCACCACCCAGGGGGAAAAAGATGCCATACTGTATAATTAATGCGTTTAAGAAAGTGGTGAATATAGCAGTCCAGATTAAGAACTATAATTAAATCAGAAATTAATTAAAACAGAACCGTGTATTAGGCAATATTTTATTTAATTGGCCTGAGGTAACATATAGAGCTTACCAAAGACGATTCACCTGTCATCTCTTTGTGTGTTCTTCATTATTATTCACGTATTATACAGTCAAGATTCATTTACTAATCACGTTCAAACACGGAGGAATATTTTGAAGTCTGGTAGAAATGTATTTTTCTTTACATTTGGTTTCTGCTCTCCATTCCACCCCTGACATGGTTAAATTTTATGGTAACGAAATAAGAGACGCGATCCAGAATAAGGCTTTGGGATGATGGTATACAAGACTCGGGTTCTCTTCCAGTTAAAAAATAGAAAACAAAAATGAAGGGAAAAATAAGACGTCAACAGTGTAAATTACCTTAACGACTGAGGCTCTGAATAGAATGTAATCACGTATTTAAGTTGGATATACCTCAACCACAGTGAGGAATTATTAAGTGTGTGTACAGCAGCGAATTCTCCTTCCCGGTATTGGATGACTATGACCACTCTAGAGTCGGCAGGTAAACAGAACAGAGTGGGGGTTTGGGGGTCTGTGGGCTGATACGAGGATATATGTGTGTGTGTGTGTGTGTGTGTGACTGACTCGTCTTGTCGTGTGCATATTGGTCGATGTATTTGAAAACTTTTTCCATGGGTTTTTCATTCGCGAACACTTGACCTGACCTTTACGGGAGTGTTCAGTCGAAAGAAAAATATATGGCAACATCTTCAGATTTAAATAATAACGAAAAGACTCGAAAATGGCGAAATCGATATATCAAGATTATAAAGCAATTGTTAACGAAGCAATATGAAACAATAACGAAATATTTATAGTCATTGTAACTCATAAAACATTATAACAAATGCATTATGACCATGACACAGAGTAGTTGCCAACAGAACCACGATCATAATTAACCAATAGTGAGGTAGACATGATCGATAATAAACAAAAACTCTTACATTTCGTTCAGTAAACCAATAATCATGATAACATTTTATTTGTAACTTCTTCTTATTTTCGTATATTTTAGTCTCCGTTATTGATTCGTCACCAACAATTCTTTTATTTATTTCCTGTTTAAAAGTGATCATGGAGTTATCTCTGTCAATCAGTAAATGTAGGAAGAACTTTTCTGTTAAATTGAGCTTCGGAGAATGTTTGTGTGTTGGACTTTTCCGTCAGAGTGAATGTTTGGTTGATCTTCTTTTTTTTTTCAACTCTGACTTTTATTTTGTGACGTGACATCAGTTCCTCAAGTTACTGTACCCATCATTGTACAGCTGTGACCTGGGATTGTATATTTTACCATAACATCATATCTTATCACCTTACACCATGCTAAACACTTTCGGGTCTAATTGATTCTCTGTAAGATGTTTTACTTTATTTATGCTTTATTGTTCGTTACCTCACACGTTTTAAACCTTTTATGACCCCCCCAGAGCCGCCAGGAGTACCTGTGTTTGAGGGGAATCTCCGGAGAGAGGTCGTCGCTGGCTCTACTCTGGACGTGACCTGTACAACTGTAGGAGGACACCCGCCACCCACTATGAGGTAGGAAAAAGCTCTCTGTCTGTCTGTCTGTCTGTCTGCCTGTCTGTCTGTCTGTCTGTCTGTCTGTCTCCGAAACAGACACTGTACTTGCATGTCTGGATCTCATGATTGTCAAAAGTGTTTCAAAGATCACAACCCTGTCATGAGAATTGGCGACGTTTCAGGAGTCATAACTGGTCACGGAAATATTACTGACAGAGGAGGTCATCAAGGAGGTTCAGGATCATGGTCAGGTCGTCACAGGGGATTAACCACCTGATACTCGTTCAGGAATTGAGGAATATTCAAGAATGTTAAGAAGAGGGAAACATGGGTGAAGGATTATGGGCGGGAGAGTCTTGAGGGCGGTGCGTGTGTTCTACTAAGTAGGCGTAAATGTTTTAATCCTTCAAAGGAAGTCCCTGAAATTCTAGTTCAAAGGAGAGAGAGGAGAGAGAGAGAGAGAGAGAAGAGAGAGAGAGAGAGAGAGAGAGAGATCCTAAAATTTGTTCTTTGACACTTCATTAACTAAGACTTTGATCGTCTACCTATCTCTTGAACTACGGGTTACGTGGATAGTTATACTTACTATGAAGATAAAATAAATGTAAGTGATCCTTCATGGAACATTTTATATATCATCAAGCCAGTTTTATCAGAGTTAATTAAAGGATATATTGTTTGATGGTGTTGATATAGTCACAGTCTTGAGGCAGGAACATCGCCCTCATGACAGTCGCAACTTACAAGGTGTAGTAATACCCAGGAGACGTCACACCTCACAAAGACAGACGTTGTAGCTGGGCTGAATAGTCTTCTGGAGACAAAAAATAGGCCAATTTTTCTAAACTATTCATTCTCGACATATAAGTATAATTAATGGGAAAAGTAATATAAATTCTTGTTTCTTACTTTTTAATTGTTTCCTGAAGAAATATATGCTTGTGTACATATAAAATAAACATATTTCTCACCAGATAAAATCATTAAAATGTTTCCCATTTCAATATATTTGCAAGATACGCTCTAGTTAATTAAAACAAAAATAACAATAGCCAATGGCCTCCAGCAACAAACAATAGTAAATTGAGAATTTTTATTTATTTTTTGTAATACCTGTGAATAACTTCAACAAGTAAGGTATAAACACTCAGCAGCAGCAGCGGTTATTTTAGTTCATACTTTTTAAATAAATGTTCTTAGTTAATTGTCGGTTCTTAGGACAGACAGACAGATAGATAGATAGATAGATAGATAGATAGATTTTTAGATAGAAAGATAGATAGATAGATAGATAGATTTTTAGATAGATAGATAGATAGATAGATAGATAGATTTTTAGATAGAAAGATAGATATTTAGATAGATAGCTTAAGCAAAGGACCCTCCTGAATTAAGCACCTAACACCTTGACAGTTTGAACGCTTTCACCTTGAACTATAATATGATACCAAACAAAACATTCATTTAAAATTGACTCCAGACATATATATATATCCTGTACATCATAAAGTACCAATATATTAACTTTCATATTTCAATCACTAAATGTGCAAGTAATTCTAAGTCTTGCACAATACACCTTGAGGTAAAATCCGGGAGTGGATATGTCAGTCATTTGAACGATGAGGTGAAGTGAACGGCAGAGTAGCAAAAGAAAGTAATAAGTGGAATGAGAGAGAGAGAGAGAGAGAGAGAGAGAGAGAGAGAGAGAGAGAGAGAGATTGGATTCTTGAGTCCATGAATAGTGAATTTATTGTTATTTTATTTTTATTAACACTATCTCCCTTATATCCTAATGACTACATAAGATTAATTATGCGTTATATTGATAAAATTTACCTTTTTTTATTAAATCTTTTTTATTAGCAAACTACCGAGAGAGTTAAGTTATAGGAATAGTGGACCTTTAATAATATATTGAGAATTCACAGCTGCAACTATTTCATTATTCACACAGAATTTCTGACTGGGTCGTGTAGGCTACCAGTTGGAGCTGAATGTGTCGTTTCTATATAGATGTTAAATATATGCATAATTATATAACTCATAAATGGGTTATATAGTACAGAGTCATATATATGTTTTATACCTCGCGGAACAAGTGAGGTAATTAAATATGACCAGGGAAGTTGTTTTTTTTCATAATAATAAAGTGGTGGAGTTTAGACCAAAGGAAGGAGGGCCAACAAATTCGTGGGTTTCAAACACTTTCACTTAACGTATGAGTTTAACATAGTTCTTGAATCCTTAACAGTTTAATCATCTAATTTTCTTTATTCTTCTTAATTCATCATTTTATTTTATCTCTCTATTAAACTTTTATGAATTATCGTCATTTGTCTTAAACTTTAAATTCTTAACACATTATACTCACCTGTCCTCACACTAATTATTATGCTTCCCCTTATGACGTCATTATCTTACCTGTTCTCATACCTGGACCTCACACCTTATGATTCATCTCCTGTCATGGCCTCATTACCTCACCTTTTCTCATACCTGGACCTCACACCTCATGATTCATCTCCTTTCATAGTCTCACTACCTCACCTGTCCTCATAAACCACACCTTAACCACCTGTCATTTCACTAATATTAAGCTTCATATATTTCCATTAATCACCATCACTGTTACACTAAAAAAAAATATACAGGTATAAATTTTGTAATGAGGAAGACTTTTTTGTATTGTCTTACTGTATATTATTCAAAGTCATTGCTGTATTTCACTATTATTCTCATCCGTATTGCATTTTAATTATGAATTTCTCGTAATTATAATTTGCAGAGATGTATTTTATGGAGTAATGTATTTCTTGTAGTCTAGATTTTGTAGTGGTATATTTTGTTCTGTAAAGTAATGCATTTTGTTCCACTGTATCCTGTCAAAGTACATTAATTATTGCCTTTCATTTTCTAGTAATTCTCTCCTGTATCATTTATTTCGCTGTATTTTGTTTAGTATTGGTGGTAATTCACTGTATTACCTTTGTATTTTATTTCTTGTAGTTTTTTTATAATTTGATGTTGGTGTTCTATTGTGTTATACTAGCTAGACCGCATTGCACTGTTGTTGTATTGTGTTATAGTGTATTATGTTGTTATAGTGTATTGTGTGATAATGCACTGTGTTCTATTGTATTAAAATAAACTGTACTGCATTACATTGCATTTTGGTACAAGTCGTCGCATTTCATTCTGCATTCTAGTGCATTATACTGTACTGCGTCGTGTTGCGTTACATTGTTTTATTGCATTCCTCCGTAATATATTATGATGTGTAGCAACGAGGATATCACTTATGTATCTTAGAGAGAGAGAGAGAGAGAGAGAGAGAGAGAGAGAGAGAGAGAGAGAGAGGGCTCGAATCCCGAATATAACGCCAGGAATCCGATCCTTTGTACTAAAGTATTTAAGCGGGAATGAGATATTCAATTCACTTTACAATAAGATGGAGACTATGAACCAGCTGTCTCTAAACCTCCTCCTCCCATTCATCAATTAACCTCTGTCTAATCACCACGTTACCTGTTTGATTTATAATTCGTTTTCCTGGTCAATTCTTCGTAATTTTGGGATGATTTCTACATTATATTAAAAAAGTTCAATTAATTCCTATCTATTTTTATTTCTAATTATATTTTATCATTATTTTCACTACGTTTATTTTTGTTCCATTTAAAGTTTATCAGGTTATTAGTGTAACTGGTGAGTGAACAAAGATCTAAGTAATTATCTCTGCAGTTATCAATCTCGTGCTAATTATCTGATTATCACCTTGGACTCTAATTACTCAGCCTAATTACTTGAACCATCTTAAAAGACTTATGTTTATTTGACGATTTAACTTAATTGATTCATAATAACCGAGGTTCTCGTTCCTCTTAAAAATATATCATTATAAAATATCTTCTCTGTTACATTTTACTCAGAAATTTATGCACTCACCCAGTAACTTCCTCTCCACGGCAGGATCTATAAGGAGGCGGAGGCAACCTTGACTGACCTGCGGCGTGAGGGTAACCTGACGAGGGCTCGGGCTGAGGTGAGAGTGGCACCTGAGGATAACGGCGCCAAACTTACCTGTGAAGCCAGCTCGTCTCCACAGACTACCCCGGTCTCCACGTCCTCCACCCTCACCGTTCTGTGTAAGACTCTGGCTGTGGTTGATGTATGTGTATGACTTTCTCCATTATAGGTTTATACACATACTGTGAATAACACCTCTTCTTCACCTCCGTACACACACACACACACACACACACACACACACACACACACACACGTACGTTAAAAGTGTCACATGATGTAGGTTTTAGTGTCCTCTGGTAAGGTACAGGAGCAGTGAGGGGAACTACTTAAGTGACTCAATATACCTTAATAGCTCTTATTAATATAACTCACTCTGAGATGTTTGGTCTGGCTAGGAGCTATTTACGACGGTGTAGGTTCATTTACTTTAATTCAACACAACAAAATAGGAGTGAGTTTAAGTACAAGCTGCTTCATGTGTGTTACTCAAGTGTTGGTCAGGATTTTGATAGGTTTTTAAATACGATAGTTAGCCAAATGTCCAGCAATCCTGACTGATTTACTGACAGTCTGTACAGTAGTTTCCCTCACCCCTTCCCTCTATCCTCTTTTATTACACTCAATGACTGTTGCTCACTCGCTACCCGTTTGGTCGTGGTCAACAAAGACATTCTCTTAGTGCAAAACCGAATGACCTTCTGTAATAACAATGAAAGACTAAAGTAAATACATCATCATTTTCAACCAAATCTTTATATGGGTTGATCAATTTGTTCAACGTTCCTCTTGCAATAGTTTTTTTCGTTCCCTAAATTATGGCACTACTTACGATATCTGTTGGTCGTAGGGTAAGTAGATAAGAGGGAGATAATTCAACAGAACAGACTTCATTGATGGTGGTATCGTGTCCCAAAGAGATGGCAGGTGGCAGGAGGACGCCCATCTCCCTCCTGCCTCTCCATATTAGTTAGCGTCGGATTCACAATGTTATCTGACGTAAGGGTTATTCAAGAAGGACATTATTGATTAAATCTTAGTATAGAGTAAGCAAAAAAAAAAAAACACACATTTCGTTAGATCTCATTCCATTATGCAGTCTTATTTGCATTTTCAGGAAGTGCATGGAGCCACGTCATGCATTAGTATGTTAAGCTTGGCATCGGTCATTAAACAAGACTTAACACTCAGAGTCTGTCCCAGCTTTTCAAGGATAGTTTTAAAAGTTAAATAAATGTCATAAATCAGGATGAAGTTTGCCTCTGTTTCTCTCATGACATAAATCACGTCCAAGTTCCCTCAGGTCTCTCCACACACACACACACACACACACACACACACACACACACACACCTTTTCAATCCTGTGAACAAAGACGTATGAGCATGCAATTTAAAGTAGCTGTTTTGTAAGCTATGACCACACACCGTCACCTCCACTGCCTCACACCTTCTCTCTTCCATCCAACAAACGCAGACAGTGAGGGAGTGGTGACTCGTCTAGTGTCACATTTTCCTGAACAGACAGATAGTGAACATTATAACATTACGTTGTTTTGTTTAGTTTCTTTGGGAAATTATAGATTATTGGTGAGTAGTATACATCAACAGCTTTATTATCAGCTTAATATAGGTTTTTTTCCTAGTGTTTCACCATCCTTTAATATAGCTTTAAGACTAATTCATATCATATTTTTTACAGCTATTGTTCGTCCTTCCCCCCCAAAAAAAAAAAATTCGTTTTTATTTTTTAACT
Organism: Homarus gammarus; assembly: GCA_958450375.1. Lineage (NCBI taxonomy): Eukaryota > Metazoa > Arthropoda > Malacostraca > Decapoda > Nephropidae > Homarus > Homarus gammarus. The sequence continues at coordinate 720,105 of CAUDMG010000915.1, forward strand.
GAGAGTGAATCCATCTTTTTGTGAAATATAATTATATCAGATACCTGGCAGTGCTTTGGCAGGTGATAAATGTGCAATACGTTACATGATGAGAGAGAGAGAGAGAGAGAAAGAGAGAGAGAGAGAGAGAGAGAGAGAGAGAGAGAGAGAGAGAGAGAGAGAGAATACAAATTTATTTTTATTTCCATTTGGACTAACATGCCAAGACATAAATCAATCTCCAACTCCCCTGAACTTATCGTCCTTCGTTAAACAACTGGGTGACAATATGTTCTAATTAACACTATACCCCGACCTCCTCCTCACATCCTGGTATAGTTCCCTAAGACACGTCCCATGTCTGGATAATCAGATCAGGTGTGTGTGTGTGTGTGTGTGTGTGTGTGTGTGTGTGTGTGTGTGTGTGTGTGTGCTGTAACCTGGCGGATGTACACTATTATCACTCTGAGATATACACATACACGGGTTCAATTAGATATTCCAAGTGATAGCAAAATTCATATACCCCTTTTTCCTTATAATCAGTGTTAAAGAGGTAGTATAAGGACCAATACACCTGTGTTATACCAAGACCCATGACATAATCCAGTTAACTGAGCAGGAAGGTGTTGTACTAACCTCTTTGTAATTTGTCCTAGGGTTACCATTTTAGTCTGTAACATTCTTCAGGGGAAATATTGTTTTAGGTTTCCTAGTGATTCATGTTATACTGACTTGTAAATGGAGAGGGGAAGATAAGACTAAATATAAGATACAAAGATAAAACTAAAATCACATCTTATCTTCGTAAAAAAAAAAAAAAAGAGAAAGAAAAATAAGAAAACTGAGGAACAACTAACAATATCCAGCGAAGGTTTTCTCTTTTCTATGTATGTGTTAAAGAAATAAATCAATTGATACTCTCTCTCTCTCTCTCTCTCTCTCTCTCTCTCTCTCTCTCTCTCTCTCTCTCTCTCTCTCTCTGTAATTGGATCTGTGGCTACCAGCTGGTGTTATCTGTATGGCTGTTGGCCTGTGGAATCGGAGTCTCTTGAAGTGGTTTTAGAGGGAAGCCGCTTTATGCAAGAGTGATTCTTTTATTCCCAAGGAGGAGGAGGAGGAAGGGGGGGGGAGAGAAGGGATAAAGGAGGTAGGGGAGAGAGGAGGAGGGGAAGGGGGGGGGGGGAGAGAGGAAGGGAGGGAAGGAGGGGGAGAGAGATACGGAAATCTAATATATTATCGACATATGGTGTGTGTGTGTGTGTGTGTGTGTAGTGTTCATGTATGTATGTGTTCGTGCGCATGTATGTGTGTGTGTGTGTGTGTTCGTTCGTGTACATGTGCATGCGTGTGTTTCTGTGTGTGTATGTGTTCGTGTACATGTGTGAGTGTTAGTATCCTGATTACCGTCCATTAGGGTGGTGGTAAATAACCCGAGCATCGACAACAGCTCACCCGACCCAAACTGTTAGCGAAATGTTTTTATCTGTAAATTACTGTTAATGTATCAGATCCATTTGCTATCAGGTTTTTATAGGGATATTTTCCATTACACAGACTCGAAAATGCACAAGTCTATATCTGAAAACACGGAATGATATTTTTTTTTTGTCATTACCGATATAGTTTTGCCATTTTGGAAGAGAATTGATCACCCTGCATACATACATACATACATACATACATACATACATACATACATAAGCCCACACAATCATAACTGCTAATCCTACCCAGATAGAGGCCTGAAGGCTCACTATATATCAACACACTCTCTCAAACACATTCAATTAATAATCAACTATAATGATTCGAGTCGTTTGGTTAGGTTAGGTTAGGTTAGGTTAGGTTAGGTTAGGTTATGGAGTTTCAATGATGGTCAACTATTTACTCTAGAAATTCTGATCTCTACATCTGCTTTTTTTTACAATTGCAATATGAGGTGCGGTGGCTGAGTGGATACAGGTCTTGTCTTATGTCCTAAGGGTCACTGGTTCGCGCCCAAGATACCTCCATTTTACCCAGATGTGAATGGGCGCTTAACTTTATAATTGTGGATAGTGAAGGAGCTACTTGCCTTAAGTCTACAGGAACTCTAATGGGCTGGCTAGGTTACGAGACCCGCTACTTAATATCATATTCAGTTGTGGACATAATTACCCGGATACTTTGGACATAATTACCTGGATACTTTGGACATAATTACCTGGACACTTTGGACATAATTACCTGGACACTTTGGACATAAATACCCGGACACTTAGCTGTATCTGGCATGTAAAGTACTTAAGGAGAGGGGGGATGAAAATATAACGAGTTTACTTAGATTTTTTCCTTTCAACAGAGAGCGTTTTCATTTTCCATGTTGTGGGTGAGTTATAACTTGTAATGAAAAGCAGCGTTATTAAATATATAAACCAGTCATAAATATAAAGAACCCACAAGTTGATGCCAAGTATTCAGGAAATTTGTCTGTAACTGAACGTAGTGATGTGAGAATCTCTATAGAATGTGTGCTGAGTTTTTGGAAGGTATAGGTGAAAAATTATTATTACTGTCATTATCACAAGGCAACACACAGACACACAGACACATACAGACACACAGACACATACAGACACACAGACACATACAGACACACAGACACATACAGACACACAGACACATACACACACACACACACACACACACACACACACACGCACACACAGAAGGCAACAAGGGAGTTTGGCGTCATATCATTACCAGTCTCACGGAAATCCCACAGTAATTGGGACAGCTGGGGGGAGCTACGTGGTGTTCGCGCTTACACCATCCATGTTCATCGTCCCTAACCTAACCTAACCTAACCTAACCATTACTCCTCGTTAGTCACGGTTAACGACTGGTGTGATATAGGTCAACAATCTTTTTCTCGATCTTGGGTTCAGTTTTAATACATCAGCTATCCTTCTATCTCTGTCTTTTGTTAGTCTGCTAAAACTGTCTGTTGTTAGAATCAGCTGTAACTGTCTGTCTCTGTCTGTTGTTAGAATCAGCTGTAACTGTCTCTGTCTGTCTGTTTTTAGATTCAGCTGTAACTGTCTCTCTCTGTCTGTCTGTTAGAATCAGCTACACCTGTCTCTGTCTCTTGTTAGAATCGGCTATAAAAGTCTGTATATCTATTGTTAGAATAAGCAATAACTGTCCATTTATCTTCCTAATTCTGTCTATTTTTTAGAATAAACTGACTCTATATATGTATATATATATATATATATATATTATATATATATATATATATATATATATATATATATATATATATATATTATATATATATATATATATATGTATATATATTTCATGTAAATCCACAATGAAAACGTGGATAAGATAAATCATGATAAAATCACCCCACGGAAAATGGAAACAACGGAGACGAAAGCTAAGGTACTCCGTTTTTTCCATTTTCCCGTGTGATTTCATCAAGATTACTGTATATATATCTATATATATATTATATATATATCTATAGTATATATATATATATTATATATATATATATATATATATATATATATATATATATATATATATATATATATATATATATATATATATATAGCTAACTCTCCATCTTTGTATATTTTCAATCAGCGCTAACGACCCAACTAGGCTGTTAGAATAGGCTAAAATCGGTCATCTGTATACCTAACTCTTCATGACATTTTTTCCAATAGTTGTAACACTCTGGTCTATGTACAGTCATTCAAAAAATTATCTACACAAAATTGTGTTGAAAAAATATGACACAACTGACGAAGGATTTTGACAACCCTACCGAGACAAAACAGGAGTCGTATTGTTCATTCTGAAATTTATCGATCACCCCAAGTAACGATAGTTTTTTGAGTGACTGTAAAGATTGTAAGCTCGAGACTTCATAGTTGTTGTATTGGCAAAGTTAATCAGTGATGGTTAATTTCACTTACTAGATAACTAGACGATAATTATATTTCTTTTCACTTTACATGAGTTTTAATGGATTGTTTATGGGTGTTACCGGGTTTTATTAATTGTCTTCATTGAATTTTGCGTTTGTTGATTATACATTTTGTTATTTGTGTAAGAAACCATATTTAACTCTACGTGTTTTCATGTGAGCTGGAGAAGGCTACTACCAACATGGAGCAGTGTTAGGTATACCATATCGTGTAGCAGCTCCCATGCTACTCATAATCGTTAGAATTGGCTCCCGTTATGTGGACTAGAGGCCATTAGGTTAGGTTAGATTGGTGGATATTACACCTATGGGGCACAAGACCAGTCACATAAGCAATGGTATTTTTGAGGAGGAATGTTTGGTTAGTCACGACAAGGTATTACACTTCCTCATCATAAGGTAGGTCAGCTCAGAGCAGGTGCCCTCAGTATAGGTTTAAGGGGTCAGGTTATTTTACTCACATTATTTGACCAAAACTAAAATGGAACCCCCCCCCCCCCCCCTTTTCGTGACCAAGGATCGAACCTGGGTCTCTAGAGTAGTAGGTTGATTCGCTAACCACCACATCATCAAGGGCATGGAAGTGTAATCACAAGAAAGTCGATTAAAGTTTATGAAAATACTAAAACAAATTGATAGTTTTGGGTCGTGATTAATGTGAATATTACGATTTGTTTAGGTTTACAATATTTTTTTTTTTTAACAATAGAAGAAAATATTGTCTTCTTTTATCTGATTTATCAAAACGGACGATTATTATCTTCTGAAGTGGAGTAAATCTTGTTCAGGTCATCAGGTGAGGAGCTATATAAGGTGTTCTTCCTAAGTTATGGCTAGAGAACACGCACCGTCATCTACCAACACAAGTCTATATATATACCTCACGTGTATTGTAGCCTCCTGGGCGTGAGGGGTGGCCGCATGTCTGATCGTCTTCAACAGTGCATTCAGTGGTCGTCTCTGTGTGTTCATGTATAGTTAATTACTTTTGAAACGACACGTAAAATAAATATTTGGAGGAATTAATTTGAATGTTTTGGTCGTAATACAAATAGCTGCCACTTGTGTATACTGAGAAATAAGATCGTGTGGATTAGGGTGAAAATTACGTCAATGGGTGAACTCAGACATGGTATTGTATTGTATGAGTAGATAAGATAAAACAGTAATATAAAAGAGCAATAGTTATGGAAGTTTGTTTATTATATATATATCGCTCAAAGATAGTGTAGACTGAGAGAATGACTGGCCAGAACAGTTATTCTACCAGTTGACTCTAGTACAAGTTGCTTTAGTAAGAAAATAATCATCATAGATGGTCCAGTGTCGCGCTAATAACATATAAACTTTGATCTCACTGTGAGTCTGTGAAAAATTTACATCAGCTTCGTCATCAAACTTCCGCTCTACGAATTTCCTCTCCAGACACTAAGAATAAGACACTGTGTTAGGCCATTATCTTGCCCCCCGAAGAATAATATATATATATTTTGTGTTTATTCCCCCATAAATACCTTTGAGTTATTCGGCTTGTTAAATCTTTCTGTTAATACACGGTGAGACATAACACGCCAACAAGTATTACTGAAAGGAGACATTGTATATTGTATTGCTCTGAATAGTTAGTTTTCCAGGCTCCACGTTGAAATTTATGTCTCACTCAATCTCCAAAAAAGCTTCCAGCCAGAGATTCCAGGAACGTTCATACAAAAGAACAAATCACATTTTCCTCCTTAGATTAAAAATCCTGGAAACTAATGCCTTTCAAATGTACTTCACCGACAATAACAGAACAGCAAAGACAGACCATTATATACCTAAGGATTATACAGAACAACACTTGTGATATATATACAGTAAGTCAGCATGTCGAGCTGCCGATTATAACATTCCAGGAGGGATTTTCGCGTGTGTATACTATCCCCACACACTACACAAAGGTCTCTGATGGGGGAAAAAGGGAAAAAAAAGAGGAAAAACAAGGGATGCAGCCTGTACTGTGAGGACTGCACCACCACGATACAAAACCAATTCATCAAAATTGAAGGTTTATATACTGCCCTCGGACCCACTCACTCCCTCCTTCTCCCTCTCACTCCCACTCCATCCTCCTCTCACTGCCACTCCATCTTTCTCCCTCTCACACACACACATGCACATTCACACACACTCACACAGCAGGAACCTCGACTTGTTGCTGGAGACATACAAGCTTCAGTGACAGTGACGTGTAGTTCTTGAACCTTTGATATATAGTTGTATTGTGAGGCAGCAGGTCTGTCACTTACATCCATCCGTGTATGTGTGTGTGTGTGTGTGTGTGTGTGTTGAAACAAAGGCTGAACTGAAAGTGTACATAATACATCCGGGTCGTGATATCTTAAGACTTAGGGGATATAATGTATATTAATCTAATAATTGAGATATGTTATTAATGTCCCCACTTATACAGAATATTTCTTTTTTTGTCTCGTTTTTTTTTATATATTTATCTTTCTTCTTCTTTAGTTGTGGCTCTATTGCTTTCTTTTTTCATCTGTCGCTTATTCAATATCTCTCTCTCTCTCTCTCTCTCTCTCTCTCTCTCTCTCTCTCTCTCTCTCTCTCTCTCTCTCTCTCTCTCGTCACACACTTGACTATACTTTACAAACTTTAATTAATATCTTCCCTTTCTCTTCCAAACGATTTTTTGATGTCTCTTCCTAAAACTTTTCCTCATTATCTCTCACTTCTCCTCCCCTTCCCCCTCATTATCTCTCACTTATCCCCTTCCCCTCGTTATCTCTCACTTCCCCTTCCCTTCCCCTCGTCATCTCCTATTCTCCTCCTCCCCTTCCCCTCGTTATGTCACTTCTCCTCCTTCCCTTCCTCTCGTTATCTCTCACTTCTTCCTTCTTTACCTCTCCCTTCTCTTACTCCTTCCTACTCTCATCCCTTTCACTCGCCTTTTTTCTTGGCTTGCGTAAATACCTCTCTCTCTCTCTCTCTCTCTCTCTCTCTCTCTCTCTCTCTCTCTCTCTCTCTCTCTCTCTCTTGAACCTTTTTTTTCTCATACGTACGTTCCGCTTCACACTCTTCTTTGATACAAACATTTCCAATTCTTGCCCTTCTCCTATATAACCCCTTCTTGTTCTTGCCCTTCTATGTAAAACCCCTTCTAGTTCTTTCCTTTCTATATAAAACCCCTTCTAGTTCTTGCCCTTCTGTATATACCCCTTCTAGTTCTTGCCCTTCTATATAAAACCCCTTCTAGTTCTTGCCCTTCTGTATATAACCCCTTCTAGTTCTTGCCCTTCTACATAATCCCTTCTAGTTCTTGCCCTTCTATATAATCCCTTCTAGTTCTTGCCCTTCATTATACATACCCCGACTCACTCTTGTCCTTCTCTTGCCCAACAGTCGCCCCTTGGGAGGTGCGAGGGTCAGCCACACCCAGCACGGTGGAGGAGGGGCAATTGGTGAGTCTCTCGTGTGAGTCGTCCTCGAGTCTCCCGCCCTCCAACATCACGTGGACCTCTGAGGGCGTCGTTATGGAGACCGCTGACATCTTCACCTCCAGGGGCGCTTTCGGTGGCACCAAAACAAGGTGTGTAATGAGGCTGTGAAGGAAGGTGTTTAGGTTAGGTTAAGTTAGGTCTGTACTATGGAAGGGAGCACGTCACTGGGTTAGTTAGGTTAGGTTAGGTTAGGTTAAGTTAGGTCTGTACTATGGAAGGGAGCACGTCACTGGGTTAGTTAGGTTAGGTTAGGTTAGGTCTCTACTATGGAAGGGAGCACATCACTGGGTTAGGTTAGGTTAGGTTAGGTTAGGTCTCTACTATGGAAGGGAGCACGTCACTGGGTTAAAAGAGGGTGTGATGTTTTTATTGAATTTTTGAGCTTGTGTGTGCATAGGATACATTAACCGTGTTGCTATAAAACAAAAAATAAAATCAAACTTTTTTGGGGGGGGAGAGGAGAGGAATATTTAACCCAAAATAGATGACTTTCTATCATATAGGAGTTACGTTAGAGGTAGCAAGCTTTTACGTTAGAGGTAGCAAGCTGACATGAATCTAGTTTTATTTTTCATCCCATAAACACGTAACTAATGTCTCCTTTATACTCAGATTAAAAAAAAAAAAAAATATGTTGCTATCTCCACACACATGAAATTATACCTAAGGATAAAGTATATTATCTTAAGGTTCCTAGTAACAAATCGTCGTAAGTAGTGAGGATCTAAGAGATATTTTCACCTACAGATCTAATTAAATAGTAAGTATATTTGGGGAGGTTGTAATTCCGTATGTGTGTTTTTGGAGAGGCCGCGAGATAAGGTAAGTGGATAGGACTGGGGACAATTATCCACTCCAGGGAGAGTTTTTTTTGCAGGACCATGACGAAGTGGGTAAAGAGGGCTTGGAGGGAAGGAGGGAGGGGGATATATTGCTACCTCCAAGGACGCTTTTGAAGACACCAATATAAGGAAAGAAAATAGAATATTGTTGGAAATCATCAACTTTAGCTAGATATATATATTTTTTGGAGTGACCACAAAATGTTAAATAAAATACATATGGGAAAATTAATACTGAGAATACTACCTTTTAGAACGAAATAAAAAGTAAATAAAATAAAAATCCCTAGGGGAGTATTTACAGAATGTCGTGTTTCTTAAGCGTTGTACAAAACTGTTTGGAGGAGGCATATGAAGCTCCTAGTTCTGGAGTGTTTCTTAAGGTGACACGACCTCGTACTTGAGGGATACTCGAGTGAATAAGACGAGTTGTCAGGTCCTTTCTTACGTGGAGGTAATAGAAATTTTTAAAAGGGTTAAGTTAATGTTAGGTGTGAAAAAACTGAATGGGATATTTTTTTTTTCAGTTCTTTATTTATTCACGTAGGTTACGAAGCTAAAACTCTCTCTCTCTCTCTCTCTCTCTCTCTCTCTCTCTCTCTCTCTCTCTCTCTCTCTCTCTCTCTCTCTCACATTTGTCTGCATTATTCATCTTTTTAATTCAGGTTTAACTATCACGTTATCTTTTGCTCTATTTTATTCTATTCTTCCTAAGTCATTCATCGTCTTTAACTCATTGTCACGTTGTACCCGAAACAGTAAAGTTGTTCATCATGAGAGAGAAAGAATTACACAATCCCGCCAAATCTTAAGTTAACTGAGAGCGCAGCGATATCATCAGCCCCTAGGAGAGCCTGGCGGATCACCTGGTTTAAACTGCAATGAGATCCTAAGATGGAGGAGAACAGATCAAAGGGCGAAGGATATCCTATGGGGTTTACACGTCACAGAGATCCTTAGTTCAGGTTTACACTTACAGATAGAAGACTGTCACTAGGGTCTTACAAGTGTCATGTGATATGCATACTCAGAGGGGTGAAAAATCATAGCTAGTTTACGTTCCACCGAGGACGCATATCATAATTAACTTATAAACAACAACTTCATAAATCGCATTAGGATGTCGTGTCCTTGTGTAAGAAGATAATCAGTGACGACAAACACGACCCGTCACCGTGTGTAAGTGTGTGTGTGTGTGTGTCAGCTGATCTTGTGACAACGCTTGGAGTGTACGAACCCCGACGCCCTTGTGAATGAAGCGAGAATTGAGGGGGAGAACTTTTGTGAATGGCGAGGCGTGGTAATGGGACAGGTGGGAGGAGGTGTGTTAACGGACGGGGGGGGGGGGGGGGGGATAGCAGTCGATCGTTTGGCACCAAAGATCAACACCCTCGAGAAGAGAGGTGAGGGGAGACGCTCCTACCAGAACCCATCATCTTGGAGGAATGATGGAAACGTAATGAAGACATTCTTAAGGGGAGTTTCATCCAGGCTAGAAAATGGAATTCTCTGTCTGTCTGCCATCTCTCTCTGTCAGTCTGTCTGCCTGTCTTCTATCTGTCCGTCTGTCTACCTGCCTGCCTATCTGTCTGCCTTCTTCTTGCCTTCCTGCCTGCCTATCCACCTGTCTGTCTCTCTCCGTCTGCCAGTCTGTCTGTCTCTATCTCTCTCTCTCTCTCTCTCTCTCACACACTTTTTGATGGATCAGCATCCCGGGCGATGGTGTTGTTGATAGGTAGGATTACTGTGTGATGGATGGAGGATTTCTGCCTCGTTCACATGCAGCTCACCTTGATGCAATCCCTGAGAGGTTAGAGGCTTATGTTCCTCATCTGGTCAGGCTTCTCTTGATTTTCTTCCTCTTCGCTTTTTCTCCCTCCAGCTCTTTCAAGTCTTATGCTCACTATAGGCCAGTCAGCTCATCACGTTTGTCTATAGTATGTGGTGATGTTACTTGGTCTTTTAGAAGTTACTATTGTTTGTCCTATAATATTCGATTTATTTTCGAACCGACCTTCATTTTACGTTCTGTTGACTTTTTTTTTTTTTAATCCAGGTTACTTACTTATACGATATATTACGTTTTATGTTCCACCGTTCTGCATCCTTCACCTTCCATTGTCCTTTCGTCATGTGTCAGGATTCATCGTTCTTCTTCCTCTCGACTAACCCTCACGTTCCTCACGATACAGGTCATGCATGTCCTCTCGTTCCTCCGTTCTTCTCTCCAGTTCATATCGTCCCTCCACAGGTCACGCCCTTACGTTCAGTTCTCTTTTCCTCCAGGTCAGATCCATTTAAAACCTTAATAACATTCTCCTAAACATCCCCCCCCCCCAAGTCTGAAGAACCCCCCCTCACGTTCCTTTGCCCTGTTTTCTGTTAGGTCTAACCCTTAAGACACGCCCTCACGTTCCGCCGTTCTTCCCCCACAGGTCTGAACTAAGGTTGGAGACGACAGCTGACGACGACAAGAGACTATTCGTGTGTACTGCAGGGAACGGCCTCGATGACCCCGTACACGAAGACATTGTTTTGGACGTCCTTCGTGAGTATCCCCCCCCTCATTATTAATAGTAGTAGTAGTAGTAGTAGTAGTAGAAATATCCTCATTAACATCTTTATATTCATTATTATCAACACCATTTTTCCTATTCATTGTCATAACTAATATATGTGTGTATATAACCCACCTGTGTGCTATATATCCAGGTACAATCCTTGGTATTGGTAGTAAGTTACTTTTTGCAGTGATCACCCACACAACCATCCCAGAATACCAAGTTTGGGTGTGTTCCGCCATAACAAAATATTTGATATATATATAAATTCACAGAGGATTTATCAGTGCGAAATGTAACGTGGATATATATTTTTCACTTTTACGTTTATAACACAGAGTAAAATATTTAAAGGTCGACGTGGGGGGTTAAAATGGTTCAGGAAAAAAGCAGATTATTGCGCTACGGTTTTGTCATTTTTGCCATGTTAGTCTTTCCTCTTAAAAAAACGCTATTTTGATTGTCTGTTACCAGTGAGCGTATACTGTATGCTTGTTCTTTTTTTCCTTCTCGGAATTACTGGATATCACAAATTTTAGGAGGAAATACAAATTCAGACAGCAGTGCAGAGTTCAGGTAAAGTGATGTAATTCCGACAGGTGAAGTAGAGTGAGAGGCAGTTCACAAGAGACGGTGGGTGTTGTGTTACGTTGTGTTGCGTTGTGTCGTGCTGTATTGAGTTGCGTTGTGTAGTGTCGTGTTGTGTTATGTTGTCCCGTAGGAGTCTCGACGGACGGACAGATGGACAGAGGAGGGATGGGTTTGGTGGGTGATTTTGTAGAATGTCAAGGAGTCGGTCTGGTATCTGTCTACCACCCCTTGTTTAATAAATCAGGACATACTTCTGGGCCTGAGGGACATCGTGTACTTAAGGCTGAATGTCCACTAATCATTATACACAAGAAAACACTATTGTCTACACTATACCTTAATTAAAAACCCAATCAGGTGTATTATAATTAAAATCAGGTGTATTATTATTAAACAGTATGACCCCTCTTAAATGACCCACTCTTTAGAACAAGGAAATACATGGGTCGCTTTTATTACGATTCTATCCCCCTATACACAGATATGTATTTTATCATCTCGTAATACACTGAACACACATACTGGATATATTTTTATAACTTTATTTCTTACCTTTGTATCGTGTCTTCATCGTGTTTTTTGTTTTACTCTCTCTCTCTCTCTCTCTCTCTCTCTCTCTCTCTCTCTCTCTCTCTCTCTCTCTCTCTCTCTCTCTCTCTCTCTCTCTGTCTTCCTGGTCTTCTACGCTCTTCTTCTCCCCTTTTCTTTCTTTCTTTCTTATCCTTCTTGTGTCTGTTGTATTCCTAATCTTCTAATCTTCTTATCAACACTCTATCTCCCTTCTTCCTCTTCTTTACCACTTGATCAATTTCCTCTTCTCCTTCCTCTTCTCTTTCTTCTATCTTCACTCCTTTCTCGTCTCTCTCTCTCTCTCTCTCTCTCTCTCTCTCTCTCTCTCTCTCTCTCTCTCTCTCTCTCTCTCTCTCTCTCTCTCTCTCTCTCTCTCTGTGATATTAATTTATTCTTTTTCCCCTTTTCCCAAATCCCTCCTACTTTATCCGTCTTCCCCTATTTCTTCTCCTTCCCTTCCTCCCCCTCCTTTCTATTGCTCCTCTTCTTCATTTTCTGCCTCCTTCTCCTCCTCCTCCTCCTATTCGTCCTTTTGCCTTCGTCTTTTCCTCTTCCTCTTGCTTTGACTTCTCCCCTCCTTCTCCTCCACTCCTTCTGTTCTTCTTCCTCCTTTTCGTCCTTTTACCTTTGCCTCGCCCTCCTCCTCTTCCTCTTCATCTCCCTCCTCTTGCTTCTCCCTTTCATTTCCTTTTCCTCCTCCTCCTCATCCGCATCCTCCTCCTCCCCCCTCTTCCCTTCCCCATCTCCCCTATTCCCCTCCTCCTCCTCCCCTCCCCCCTCTTCCTCCCTGCCTCCCCTCCCCTCATTACTATTCAGCACAGAGTTAACGTCATCTTGCGTACCGTTACCCAATTTGTTCTCAACCCCTGGTCTTCTTTTTCTCACTTTTTGATAACTTCTTGTCCATTGCCTTAACCCGTGTCCCATCTCCTTCCCTTTCTTATGGTATAAAACTTACTACCATCTTCCACTAATCCCATCACCTCGTATAAAGCATCAAGTTTGAGAGAGAGAAAATAAACACCTCTTATAGGACACTTACTTGGCATCCAGGTAAAGACCCCCACCCCCTACCCCACTCCAAGACTCCTCCTCTTTCTCCCTCTTAAAAGTTCCCATTTTCTGTTGTAGCCAAACAGATTGCCAATCAGATATAATCACAGTTCCCTCCCCGCCAAAGTCAGTGACGTCAATATTTGCTCATCTGGCACACCTATGAATCAATCATGGGAGAAGGTGTTAGTTTTCTCGCAACACTTGACGGATCACAAATGTTCCGTCTTTATTTTTTTTTTTAAGTTGGCTCTGAGACGCAGTTGAAATATAAATGATTCTCGGCGGGTTTTTCAGAGAATTAGATTGGCGACGAGCGGTCTCCCTGCACCAGTCATGTTAGTGGACACCCAAGAGAAGAATATACTATACAGAGTTATATAGCACCTGTATAGTGATAGTCTGAAGTGAGAATGACGTTAATAATAGTAAACATTTAGTAATAATAATGATAATTGGTAATGAAACATCCATAATAAAGTTGATATAGAGGGAAAAAAATCTTTAAACATTATAAAAGAAAATATACATACAATAGTTAAAAAAAAAATACACAGATAACAATACAAAATATATGGATAAATTCTCTTGTCCTTAATTCAAGAGGTCATAATATCCTCACTTGGTTTACGAGACAAGTGAAGATCAATAATGGTCTTCAGGTCCTATTATTTGATACCTTAATGTGAGTCTCTCGTGAACCAACACAACACAGTCACGAGAGTCCATATCAACACTAGATTATGTATCAGTGTGTGTGTGTGTGTGTGTGTGTGTGTGTGTGTGTGTGTGTGTGTGTGACCAAGTAGCTAAGATGACCAGAAGAAAGCCACCGACATGAGCCTCACTGCCAGCATACGAGATTTCTTCAGGTTATGTGGTGTCCTCTCAAGCATGTCTCGGGCATTCTTATCCACGATGGCTCTGTTCCAGTGGATTTGTTTTAGCTGTTGTTTAGGGCCGCTGGCTTAGGTATTTGGGGTGTGATGGTCTCCCACCGAGTGTTTGCCTTCCTGAACCTTGGGTCGTTTACTCCTGCACCCGTTCTTCGGTGTTTGGAATGATCCTCCCAACCAATTCGTCTGATACCTTTCAGGACGACAGGTATGCTTGTAATGCGATTTGTGAGTCTGTGTGTGCACCAGGGAGATGTTTGTTCCCACTTGGAGTCGTCAAGAAGAGGTTCACAGCCTTTGTGTACATGACAGTAATAAACTCTTCGTACTCTCCTGGTATGTGACACAGAGAAGCTCTACATTAAAGACACGTGGCACCATGGACAACCAGGTGACCTATTCTATTGTCTACCCTTTTCACGTCGTCCAGCTTACTTTGGAGGACAAGGATCGTATTGACGCCCCGGGATTCGAACCCAGTCTCTTCGTTCAAACATTCGTAGACCGGAGTGAAGTTTCGTTTTAGGGGTGTTTCAAAGCCACCAATATATATGTATAAACAGATGCACTCATGTACGACTGTTTTACATTTGTATGTGATTACATATAAAGCTATAGAGTTAAAAATATTCATATAAATTAATTTGTGTCAATGATTAGCCGATATATGTAAATAAATACATACACGTCACAAAATTCATTGGATTTAATCGTGTATCCTTTAACCATTTGATTATGACTCTGGCGCCTCCACATGATGCGTGATCTAATAAAAATATGCTAATTGTTAGAACTTACCTGGTGATTGAAATGTGATAGACCAGAGTTATTGCAAACAGTCCGTTTGATGTGGTTTGTTCAGCTGATGCAGTTTATATAGCTAACACACACACACACACACACACACACGTATAAGATAGTACAGAACCAGCTTCTGGGAGGAACATCTTTTATTCATCCTCTTTATAAGCATCAAATGTTCCGGGTAAACCTCACAATAAGACTAAAGGATGAAGTTAGTCTTAAAAACAAATTGTGATAAAAAGACAGAATGAAAACAAAAGATAAAACAACTATTAAAACTTACAGTAAATAAAAACCTAAGGGCAGATAAATTAACGTCCATCCTCCCTGGCGCCAAATCATTGTTTGTTTGCAATTAAGGGTCGCTTGTACCGGATGACCACCTGAGAACTGGAGGATAGTGTTTCTTTTGTCTTCCTCTCTCTTTAGTCGGTGAACCAGTGTGTGTGTCGGTACAAGTGAACCTTAATTGTAAACACACAATAATCTGAAGCCAAGGAGAATAAAGGTTACCCAATACCTACACTTACTCGTTATTTAGAAAACAAGAATATATTCCTTTATAAAATTCATATTTCACTTTCTCCAACATATATCACAAAACAAAATAAACACACATTTCCTGTAACAAATAAAAATTATTTAACATAATCGGTAAAATTAAGGTTATTTCAGTAGTTCAGAATTGAAGTAATTGTTTTTTTTTTCTTTTTTTCTCAAGGATACAATAAATTTTAAAGTCATATCGTGTTAACTCTGAGCCCCCTATCGGGACTTGAGCTGTAAAGACCATTTTAATGACATTTCTTTGAGTGAGACATACTTGTACAGGATGTATCACGGTAGCATTAGAAACAGATTAGCAAAATGATGTGAATACTATACAATAATAATTAATAGATGGGCAATCGGTAGTCAAGGTGAGAAGGTCTTTACTAATAATTTTTTTCTACTAAAAAGAGTCTTACATTAATAATACAAGTTACATTGAGTTAAAAAGAGCCATGAAAGAGCCATAGAATAATCTCAGCATAAGTACACTTTCTGAATTGGTCTTTATCTTCACTAATGAACCAAATGTGTTAATTACTTTATAAATTTGTTACTTCCTGACAGACAAAGCGACACTACTGTACTGTTAATAAATTATCACAATACCTGGTGGACAAACATTTTAGCCTCACTCGTATCATTTACCAAGATGAAATTTCAACAAAGTATATATATTTTCCCCAATAACTACTAATTAGTTTCGTGACCTCAAGGGAAGTTATAATTTTCATTTAGTCAGAAGGTCAGCCAGGAAAGACGTTCTCGGAGCTGCTGTCGTAGATAATAATAAAGGAAGATCATATAAGGTAATGAAGGTTGGTGGTGGGGGAATATGGAAACAGTGAAGGGGATTGTTTATTAATACTAGGGATAAATCAAGACATGGGCAAAGGAATGTGTATTACTACTAGGGAGGAAACTATACTGGTGGGGAAACTTTACAAGTATTAGATATTATGAAAGTTTTCAGTATGACAAATTATTAGGTAATATTTAGGAAAGAACAAGTGATCGCCGGCACTTTCGTGCCCAGTGAAAGTTTGAACGCTTGTTCTTGGCTAGCGTACAGCGAATGAGGGTGTGCCGAGTCCGTAGACTTGCATGGTTAATTAGGGTGCGCCAAGTCCGTAGACTTGCATCGGTTTCCATCGTAAATAAAATGGTTAATTAATACCTTCCTAAAGAAACCATCGAAATGGAACCATGTTTGTTCCACTCTACGAACTTTTTTTGCGATTTTTCCACCAAGTTTGATGAAAAACGATTGTGCCGTTTCGGCTGCCCAGAACAGACAGACACACTCCTATTCCTATAGTATATTAGATAGTATATTAGATATTAAATGACGATAATATCTGGCTGACATATTTTTTTTATCTCACCAATGTTATTTATCAAGAGAAAAAAAAAAAATAATGTTTGAATGGAGACATCAAGTCCTCATGCCCATACTGTATTAGCTTCCAGGTGTTAGGATGGCCAGTTTGGCCACCCAACCCTCTGTACTGTTGTTGCTACAAAGATCCTGAGGTGGTCTTAAGTCGGTCCGCCAGGTGCTCATGAAGAAGTGAATTATATATGGACTCATCTCAGCTAGATCTTCTTTCATTGGGAAATTAAATTCTTGACTTGTCCTAATTTTAAGTAAGTGATTTTTTTCCTACATCAACAAGGACAATTTGTTCTTGTTTAAGTAAGAGCCAGATTTTACCCTTTTTTCCCATTCCCAACTGAGAATCAGATTTTTTCTTATTTATTCAACAACCAGATTTTTTTAGCCGAGTGACTTCACACACACACACACACACACACACACACACACACACACACATGAAAATCTTAATATAGAAAACACCAATTTACCCACAACAACCACAAACTCTCCTCCCTTCACCAGTCTAGCCTTTTCTATCACCTATGAAGCTTTTTGCGTCACCTAACTCGCATTCTCTAACACCTAACAAATTTTAACTTCACTATCTTCATCTGCCACCTACCAATCTAACTTCTCTGCCACCTGTAATTAACTTCTATGTCACCTAACTATTTAACTACCTAATTAACTTCCTCTGTCACCTAACCTAACTTAACTTAACAATCATCATTATCTCACAAAAACACAAATAAAAAACATTACTTCTCATTATTTTTGTGATTCCATTAACTAATAACTAGTATTTTATCTTTGATTTTATGTATTCAATATTTTTTCTCTTTTTTCTTTTTTCTTTTTCTTTTTTACTTTCTTTCATTGGCGTCTTTCACACTGAGCAATAAGTGATAATTTTGACTCTAATTGATTAAACACTTTTATGATTGATTTAATTTTCTTTTTATTTTATTTAATTAATTTTTTTTTTTAATTAACACATAACTGGGTAGTATATATAATTTAGTTAAGTGTTTATTGATAACCAAATGAGGACCACCAAAACAAGATATTATTTACCCCATTGTTTTAGTCCAGAGAAATTTCAACCATCAACTCAAGGAGTGTGGGAGGAATGTACCTTAAACCTGGTTAAGTGAGATTCCTTGAGGTACTCCAGGTTTATAATTACCTGAAGAGACTAATAATTGAGATATTTATTTTATCATGAGTTAGATTGAATATTTTATATGTTTTTTTTAAGTTTGTTTTCGATTTTTTTAAAAGATTTTACGGTTCATTGATATTAAGAATATATTTGGGAGGGGATTTTTTTTGTTTGTGATTTTCAGATCGTTTTTGTGTATGATGATGGTACTATGTAAGGACTCTAGAGCCACTGGGTGTATTATTGTTTATGCGGGAACAGTGTCAGAGAGAATGGCTGTGAGAAAAGACACGTTTCTTAAAGTTAGTGGTGAGTTAAGAGCACTGAGAAGAAGTTGTTGTTTTGTCCTAGGTTCTTCACCACACACACACACACACACACACACTCTCTCTCTCTCTCTCTCTCTCTCTCTCTCTCTCTCTCTCTCTCTCTCTCGTAGTTATTCATTACTGTTATAATATTCAATCACCCGCCAGCTTGGATGTGCGGGATCCTTAAATAATGAAACGTTATTAATAATTCATACCATTGTGGGGCGATGCTGGAAACAAAATCCTGAGTTGAGGCAAATCTCACTCCTCTTTGCCCTTACATCACTTGATTATAATTAACCATTGACATTAAGCTACACGGTATAACTTACTGGCAATAAATCCTCGGTTATTATTATTGTACAAAAAAATATATTATATTTTTGTAGGAGGCTTATGAGTTGCAATATGACAGTGATTACTTAATTTTTACACATTACATTGATTCCTACAGGTGTTTGACAGGGTACGGAATACTAATTAATTACCTGTAGCACAGATTCGAAGTAATATGTAATATTCTAGAGATCAAAAGCTCCTTTTTTTTAATGTATTGTGATGTAATTACAAATGAGACGAAAAATAAACCAAATTTTCTCCATCAATAACTTTCACATGTCACTGATGTTGCATGTTAGCAAATTTGTTACTATTTTCCAATACGTAGTGGCCGTCTCGTCTTGACCAGGTAGAGAAAGAGGATGGTATAGAAAGTCAGAACAGGTATAAATATTCCAACTTTAATACAAATCAACTCTGTCCAGATTTCATTGGTGGTCAGTAGTACTTGTCAACAGTAAATTATCAAGTTTAGGTTATGGTGGGGTAGTAATATATAAGAAATAGTAGCTATTAATTGTGTACATGTCATGGTTGTTAACGACACAAAAAAAAAGTAATTGGGTTTTTAGTCACAGGTTTTGTTAATGACCCAAAACCTCTTCAGATGTTTTTGGTCTAAGTCAGCCTCACACACACACACACACACACATGATATGTCTCATTGGTTCAATAGTTACGGGTATAGGTATAAAGCACAAGCGTTGTATAGGTTGGTTATATCCACTCAGTAACCAATAGGAGCTCGAGATCCGGACACACTGTTCTGTATATAACCTTTGACTGTATTCGAGAACTCTGACTAATCAAATCTGCTATATTTGCTGTATCTCTCTGTAGTGTAGCACTGTATTGACACCTCATAGCGGTGAGCTTATAATCAATCAACATCAGGTAAATCAACAACATGAAAGTCGGTTAATTTCATGTGAGTAGCTGAGTAAATTAACCTCACTTAAACTATTTATTTCAATTAGTTAATTTCTTTCAAATGAGCTAATTAGTGCTCACGAGAACTAATTGTACTCCTTTTGTGCAAATTAACTTATCTATTTGGACTCATATGAATACACTCAACTCACTCAAGCTAATTGTACCCACGGGAATCATCTAAATTCAGATATGCCGATTGAACTAATGGAGGATAATTAGCAAGGTGTGGATTGCTTTAACTAATATCATACAAGCAATTTAGTTTAATAGGAGGTAATTAATATATTGTGAACTAATTAATCCATGAAGGTGTAATTAGTATGAGAGAAGGTATGACCTCTGTGATAAGCTTATTGTTCTCAGGTGAGCTTACTGTTCATAGATAAGCTTACTGTTCGTACATAAGCTTGCTGTTCATACTTAAGCTTGCTGTTCTTACATAAGCTTACTGTTCGTACATAAGCTTGCTGTTCATAGATAGGCTTACTGTTCTTACTTAAGCTTACTGTTCATACTTAAGCTTGCTGTTCTTACATAAGCTTACTGTTCTCAGGTAAGCTTATTGATAGCATGCGAAACAAATGATAACAGGGAAAATAACTGCGACCAGGTGAGGTAATTAAGCCAGGTGAAGTAATTGACACCAGGTTAAGTAATTGACACCAGGTTAAGTAAACTAACACCTAGTGAGGAAATTACACAAGTAATTGATAATATCTAAGGTAATTAATGACATGAAAATGTAATCGCCAAGTAATCGCATAAATTAACTGAAAGCGAATAATTTATGATAAATAATTGTTGTCTTAAATGATTTAATTAATCCTAAATTAAATAATTATCGCAGGTGATGTGATTAAGGATTTCTGGATAATTGACAGGCCATAGTGAAATAATTAATCCTCTTTTAATAAATAAGCTCAGGTGAAAGTATTTAAGTAGTCCTAGATGAAGTAATCCAACTAATCCTAGGTGAAATAATCCAACTAATCCCAGGAATTTTTTCTTCAAAATAGAACCAGTTAAAACAATCATAGATGATATAATCTAATTAATCCTATTTAATATTATGACTCCCACTTGAATTAATTAGTCCTAGGTGACGTGTTCCATCTTAGGTGTTGGATTAATGCGAGAGGAAGTCACCAATCTTTAATAAGAGGATTAATCACAATTGGAATAACTAAATCCGAGCGAAGGGATTAAACTGAACCATGATAATCAATAGCAAGTAAAGGGGATTATTTTAAAGTGCTATGGATAATCTTCTTTATTATTCAGTACAGAGTAAAAAGAATTATTCCCTTATGATAAAATATTCTCAACTTACAATAATTATTTCTTAAAGGATGTGATCAATCATAAAATATGAATCCATAGTGAGATTAGTTACTTCTTAATAAGACATAACCTTAATGAGACAGGTATGTCACAGGTGTAGGTATGAACACAAAATCACGTCAAGAGAATGTTACCGAGAATTCATACGTCAGTGTTACAAATAATAAAATCAATCCTAACTTTTATTGACAATTTACCTGGTAATTATCTCTTAATTGGTAGTGCTCTGTATTGTACCTGAACTAACCCAGAACATGTTTAAAATGCCTTGGTTGATGAGGCACAGGGATACATTATAACAACAGGTAAACAAGAGATACACCTGAGTATGAGATAATTAATCATAATTGGAGTAACCAACAGGAAGTAGATGATACCTGTAATGAAACCATGATATACTAGGCAACGGTCACTTACCAAAGCTTCACTAAACATGTTATATAATCTATTCTCATTATTCACTCCTAACCGACGTAGTTAATCCAAAAGAAAATGAAACGTGAAGTGAAAGTGAGTCCCAGGGATTTTGAAGGCCAGTGCGGATATAGTACACTGTATACTAAACCAGTGCAAAAGGAGATAATGTCATTGACACAACCCTCGACCGCCCTCACCTGCCCAATTGTAAAGTTAGGCACCTATTCACAGCTGGGTAAACTGGAGGTGCCCCGGGCGAGAACTAGTTAACCCTATGACAGGAGGCGAGCACTGTATCCACTCACTCGTCGAGGTAACCCCCGTAAATGAAGCAAGTAATCTAATGTTGCAGTAACCGATCATGGAACCGTTATCCATACATCACCGAAGAAATTATATTACTAATCCCTGGTATTTAAGGCATTTGGGTTAGTTAATGCGGAGAGATGGAAGTTAATCCCAAACGAAGCAAGTAATCCTAACAGTAGTAATGTACCTCAACAGCCAATCAGGGAAACTTTATCGAGACGGCACGGAGCAGTAAAGCAGATTCGGGCGCCAGAAATCACAGACTAGGACCTGAGGCTCACGGAATCCAATTGCTGGCTGGTGTTTGATAGCTTGCTGCTCCAAACTACCAAACAACCGTTGACCAATTGGGTTTATGGCCCTTCAGGTCCCAAGTTGTGTTGCTGAGAGCTGTTTACCTTGCAAGGAATGTTGGCGTTGCAAGGGTCCCTCGTAGATAGTTATAGTGAAAAAAGATGACGGTGTTCTTCTGTGTAGTTTTGTAGGAGGCAGAACGGGAAGACTTTCTGACACAACAATAGAGTTTTATTAAATTTTACGTTTTCATTGTCTTCACAGAAACAAATAAAGTCTCGGTGTTGTAATAAGTTCTCAAGGGTCATTAGCATTTCAATACGACACAACTGAACGCCAAGTCCTAGGAACAGATCGACATTTAGCTAAACTCGCACTTTAGGAATTAAGATATTATTGAGAACTGGCTGAAATAATGCGATTAATTAAAAAAAAGTTATTTATTGGTCAATGTTAAACTTACAGCAAAATCATTAGTCGTGTTGAATTCTATTACAGCCAAACATACTGTATTGGCATCAGCGACGTGTTCTTGCCCGTTCACCTCAGCATACGAGTATATTGTTTAATACAGTTCAGGTATCTTATATAATACTTAATATTACTGGCTTTGGCATCAGAAAAATTTACTAAACAATAAAATTAATCATGTAACACACACACACACACACACACACACACACACACACACATACATATTACTTTCCCCTCCCCCATTCAGTCATAAAATCTAAATAAGCAGGAAATAAACGTCATAAAAGCGTAATGAAAACCTCCCTTAGTCCCTCTGCTTCTCGATACAAAGAGAGAGAGAGAGACAAACGCTTATACCATTGACAGAAATCCTCGCTTTAGCTCAAAGGTTCGTTCATAGGATCACTGTTTAGTGTAGCAACAGGCGGCTTTGGTAGAGGACGCTGACAAAAAGTATGGGCTGAGTTTGGAGTTTGCCACGATCACAGTACACGTCGCGGGGGGGGGGGGGGGGAGAGGGGGGGAAGAGGGGGTCGTGAAGGGGTCATGAGAGAGAGGACGTGTGGGGAGGGGGCGTTGGGGGTGGTACTCGATCAAAAGGAAAGACCGAGGCTATAGCGGTGAAATCAAAGTCGGTTGTCAAGATTAAAGGAGGCAGAGTCGGGAGGGCCCTCGCTCACCAGCAGCTGTTATTCCCGGGGCTGATTGCTGATGGTGGCAGAGAGAGAGAGAGAGAGAGAGAGAGAGAGAGTGGTACAGTACGATGAGGAATCTACTGCTGTCCTGAAGAATTAACTCGTGAATGATTTACCACTGACAGATTGCTCTCCGCATATTTGTCTACTCCTTAGGCAGGTAACTCGTAATCTAAGTAACTCGGCAAGAGAAGCTACTGAAGGAGATATGAGTGTCTCTTAAAGTATGTTATGTGGAGGATGTGTGTGTTGTCCTCCTCTCTCATAGTTGATTTATCTGTTTCGTCTGTTTCTCCTCAACGACGAACACGTTTCTCTCTGTTAGTCTCAACATTTGGGGAGGGTGGAAGGAGGGGGTTTGAGGTATTTTAGACCTTTGTGGGATTTTTTTTTTATGATTATTTCGCAAGATATTAAGGAAGAAAAATATTCCTCATCACCAAGAGTTAACTTACACTACGCCTCCGTGTTACAATGCAAGAATGAGAGCCGTGTATGTGTGTGTGTGTGTGTGTGTGTGTGTGTAATCACGTGAAATTGGGGTTAAGACACACTTTTCCTTCAAAGATTTATAACCTTATGGAATGTGAAGTACTTTAGTTATTAATATTTTCATCATCAATAAATTATCACACATAATGATTCTCTGGGCTCGTGTGTTCAGAGGGGCACCCGCACCTCGCTACCCTGTATGACCGGCTGTAAGTTTGGTACAATCCACGCGCACCTGGGCATGAGGTCCACCTGTATCCCTGTCACCATTATCACCACCATTATCACCATACTCATCTGGCCTCACCTGTCTTAACCTGATACTAAACTAATTTTACCTGATCGAATCTTATCAAAGTCTAGTCTAACTAAACTAAAATTACTTAATTAACCTAATCTGCTCATACTAACTAGCCTGAAATCTACCTAATCACAACAATCATAACTACGCGAACCAAACCTAACCTAACTTAACCTTAAAACTCCAGATATTTAGGGTAACCCGAAGCTCTCCCTAACCTAATGGTAAAGGAAGAGGCACTGGCGAATGTCATGGTGGGTAAGAACCAATCAGCGTACGTCATTCCCGCACACGCGTGGAGATTGCCGTAGAGCGCCCGCCCCACCGGGGATTGTGGACTATGACAGGCCATTCTTATGTGTGTGTGTGTGTGTGTGTGTGTGTGTGTTTAGTGATTACTTTTTGATTTTCACAATACAGTCATTTTCCAGTCAAAGTTTTTATGGAAAGTTGATACTAGATTATAATTACTTGTGTTACAGGAAAAATAATATACATACATACATACATACATGAAAATTATAGTCTGTTCACAAATTCTTTTCTTTTTTTAGCTTCCAATGGCTACGATTTGGTCGACTCTCAATATTTGTTGAGCGTCAGTTATCTGAATGAGAAATATCCTGAGTAAATTTTGTTGCGGTTGGTTTTCGGTTCACCTCCCCTAGTTACCTCCCACACATCTAGCTACACAGTCAGGGCACGTGGATGTAATTTTACTTAATATAGAAAACTTTTGGGTAGTTTTTCCTCGCTCTCTTTTTTGGGGAGGAGGGGCAAGGGGGGGGGGGGGGTGGGAGAGGGTGTTAATTACTGATGTTTAATAGTCTAAGTTGATATTATATAATTTGATTGATATGACCTTATTAAAATAGTGACCTCTGAATGATGCTTCCATTCTTAGTTTCAACGAGTGTATTCCAGCTGACTGTGGAGGCCATACAACTTTCATTCTTAACACTAACTACACTACATCACCTGACAAATCCTCACCTGTAATTCCTCCCTCAGTAACTACCATACAAGAGACATCAGGAACAGTTAAATCACCACCAAGTGTAGTTATTCATGGAAGATCTGTCAGTGTGTTTGTCCTTATAAACAAGAATGTCAATCACAATACTTCACTTTACCCTCCCGTACGACCACTGTTATTTCATCCTCTCAGCTTGACACTCTAGCAGTAGTTGGTGTACACTGAGAATGTTATTTGTCGTGATGTTAAGATCTGTGTATGTATATTATATCGTATGTGAGGAGGACTTGTGTTGTTCCTGCTAAATACTGTTCATCTATTTAGTATAAAAGACGAAATATCTCTGAAGCTTAAAGAAATAGTATTTAAATAGTGACCACCTTACTGTAATGACTTTATGAAAGATATTAATTTACTTTTTCTATACAACAATGACATCTGGAACAAGTTGTCAAAAGCTGGTTGTGATGACAGATGGGACAGCTGTATGCTTCATTAATTCCTGTACCGACCCACAAGCTCCACTTAGTCGATAACACACATCACAATAGCCTCTCCCTGCGCTCCACTGTGGGACTTAAAGAACAGAAGCTGAACATATTGGAGTTCTAATCTCTAAAATAACATCTACTTGTGGTTATTTAGTGCCTTAGTATTGTGTGAGATGATATTTTATGAGTATTTCTTCATAAAGTGAACCGATACGATCACAGCCAAATGATAATAAAATTGTGAGTATATTACCTCAAGTAGGCTGAAGAAACTGGCGTGAGGGGAGTAATGTAGCCAAGTGTATTGTATACTGTTATCTGAGGAACACAGCCAGTAATGGTAAAATAAATAGCGTACTTTAGGACATTAATAACTCGCGAGTGAAGTAAAGAAAACACTATGAGCTGTATGAGGCGAAGGGCAGAGGACTGTGTTGCTTCGTGGGCCTGGTACTGTACTACCCTCGGTGGGGGGAGGAGGGAACGCCTGCTTCAAACATAAACACGAAATATTTGATGATATGTTTTCTTGAGTGACAGTGTTTATGTAGTCAAGATAGAGAAAAACATTCACAAGTAATATTCTTTATAAACGCTGCGACGTTTGTTTATTTACTTCTGTTTTAAAAGAATTCAGCTGTTCAGGGTCTAATTCACACTAACAAAGACGAATTTATAAACATCAGCATATTTACCTTAAGAGTATAATCATAGTACTATTCATAATCTAAAGAGGTGTTAAAAGTCGTAAGTCATAATACCTGCCACACCTGAGCTGACTAAGGCAGAAATGTTCCCGTAATTAGGAGAAATATGGAATGGAGAAGGGAGGGAAAAGGGAGGGAAGGATGGAGGGAGAGAGAGAGGGAAGGAAGGGAGGGAAGGAGGGGTAGTGTGTCTGTGATGGAGGAAACGATCTTGAGGGAATGACTCGCCGTGTACTGATAGCGACTAAGAGACCAGACGCATTCTTGTCGCCTCCCAGTTGCTGTGAGAGTTTGAGTCTAGGTTTACGTGGCCGGGAGTATATTGATTAAACAGGAATTTCACCAGTAAAGAGAATATATCAGTAGTCTGGTATGTTAATTAGGTATCTAGGAGAATCATTACGCATCTCACTTGAAATAATCTCTTTGAATTATATAAAGCAACACACTGAGTGAGAATTTTTTTCACTATCATTGACTAATTTTAGGTTATATAGGATTATAGGGTGTCCCATATAAATGTCCTTGTCTCTCTCTCTCCCTGCCTGCTCCCTGCCTTTCTCCCTCTCTCCCTGCTTGCTTCCTGCCTCCCTCCCTCCCTGACTGCTCTCTCCCTCCCTGACTGCTCCCTACCTCCCTCCCTCCTTACCTGCTCCCTCCCTCCCTACCTGCTCCCTCCCTCCATGACTGCTCCCTGCCTCCCTCCCTCTCTCCCTGCTTGCTCCCTGCCTCCCTCCGTCCCTGACTGCTCCCTGCCTCCCTCCCTCTCTACCTGCTCCCTCCCTCCCTACCTGCTCCCTCCCTCCCTGACTGCTCCCTGCCTCCCTCCCTCTCTCCCTGCTTGCTCCCTGCCTCCCTCCCTCCCTGACTGCTCCCTCCCTCCCTGACTGCTCCCTGCCTCCCTCCCTCCCTACCTGCTCCCTCCCTACCTGCTCCCTCCCTCCCTACCTGCTCCCTGCCTCCCTCCCCGACTGCTCACCTCCCTCCCTGACTGCTCCCAGCTTGCTCCCTGCCTCCCTCCCTCCCTCCAACTCACAGCGTCTCATGGAGCAGACAGGGCGGGGGGAGGGAGGTAGGAACATTTTTTAGGGACATCCTATATATACCTGAACAATCCTCCCCCCCCCCCCCCCCCTCCGGCCTTAAGGTGATTATTCATATGGTGAAATAAGCTTAGGGGGCTATTCTTCACGTGATCCCTTCTACAGGCATTCTGTATGTATGTATGTATATATGAGGCAGATAATGGATGTATTGTACGCATTATCTCGCAACACCTGCAGTCAGTCGCTCTGGGCAACTCACACACACACACACACACACACACACACACACACACACACACACACACACACACTTAAATATGTTCGCAGAAAAAAGCGTTTCAGAAAACTTTCATTATCCAGCAGGTGACTGATGGAGTGCACATGTTCATTTCCTCTTGACACTCAAAAATATGTTAATTCAGTTTAAAAAAAAAAAAAGTCCCGCTTCCTGGAGACAAAGAATATTTTACACCATTATGAAAAGCTCGCCACTAATACGTATTAATAGGAAATGTCCAGTAAACTCCTTCTGAGTATGAGAGTTACACATAATACTGTCCAGCCAAACATCTACCGGACAGAATAATGATGCTCTTTAATTTTATGATTACGATACCAAAAGTAGAACCTTGATAGAAAAGTAGCTTTGTCATCTACTAAAATACATCAGAAGCACATTATATAAATATGCTCCTAATAATACATATTTTATTAGACGCGCCATTAATTATACATTTAAAACATGGTGAAAAATATTGTCGACATTCAAAATCATAGACATTGGATAGCACCAGCCGCTGATATAAATACTATTACATTTAAGAGTTAAAAAAGTGAAGTTTAACAGTTACAGACATTTAAAGTACAGATATTAACACAACAATTTTGAGACAAAATTTAAGTCCTTTGGTTTACGAAAATCACTTTCACTGGCACCTATTATAACTTCAGGAACCATCAGTAACTTCAGTAGCTTAGAAAATGTAGTGCTTATATATTGCCTTATATCTTAAAGCTTCACTGTGGCCGGTGCCGGATGTGGATGGTGGAATATATCAATGACTGTGATCACAATAACATCTGGCTCTAAGACACGTCCACTCTCACCATCACTTAAATACCGTCTATAACAAACATGTATAACAGACAGATACATCGTTATCTTTAAGAACGCTAGAGTTTGTTATGTAGTTTATACTTTAACAGCAGATAGTTTTCCCTCTAGATGGTATTTTAGCTGCACCATTAGTTATGTGACTCGGAACCTGCCTGTAGTATATCATCATCAAAGCCCGTTGACTCACCAGTAGGAACACCTCCCCTACCTTCCTGTACTTTGCTCACATTCCCAATCTTCGGAGCTTCGGTTTTAATTCATAATAACAGATAAATACCACAACTAGATCAAGGACTACCACTGTCTACCCGGAGTATTCCACCAGACTCGTTGTTTACCTTATACAGGATAGTACAGGTGTGATATTACGTATACCTGATCCAGATTTTCACACAGCCATGTCTACCGATACCGTAGTAGGATTATGTTAGTTTTATCAATAAGTTCACATAAAAGCAACTGTTTTTCTCCAAGTTATATGTCATCTGGGAGTATTTTAATAATATTTCGTATCAAAATAGTGAATTACATTTAACCACATTTCATAAAACAATATATCAGTTAACAAAAACTAAATCAGATGAAATTTACAGACTACGCGGGATATACCCAACTAGCGAGTGTAGGGAGGGTGTGAGGCAGCATCTTGGTACACACAGACCAGAGTTGTGTAGGGAGAGACTCACTAGAGGCTGTGATGGTTTTCCCATTTCTCCCAATCACGCCACCTGTCATCGCGGTTAGAGAGTTCCCATCACTGTGAATCATCCCTGCCGTAGTCCCACCAGAGAATCTGACTCCTGCTGCTGCTTTCCTGTTGGTTTAGGTCCTCTGTTACATAGGCGGTCAATCAAGGCGGTCCGAACCCTAACTCCCAGATTTCATCCGAGGGTCACGCTAAGTCTCACAGGTCTCCATTAATGCATCCCTTCCACGGTGGGCCAGGACGTCCCCAGAGGGCGCCGCCGTCCAATCTAGATGTGGCGGGAAATACCACATTATCCCCCAGGTGGACGCTCTCCCTCTATTCACAGCAGGTGTCAGGTGCTCCTCCTGCCGCGTCCTGAGATGAGAAATGACGACAGGACGACGTATTTTTCTCTGATTATTTTTTTTAATTAGATAGTGACGGCACCAGTTCTATTTTTCCTGTGTCTCTCACTTTGCAAACGTCTGGTATCTGGTTTATAACTTTTGTTGTTGTTCAGTGTTTGAGACGTGAAGACCTGACATCGTTATCACACACACACACACACACACACACACACACGAGTATATTCATTCGTATCGACAAATATATAAATGTATTCAGATATATATACACATGTAAAAGGATCTTCCATGCACACTTACAAAAAACATAATTTTCACTACATATTCCATAAAGGATTTTTCCAAAAATATCTACAGAGACCGCTTTTAATTTTCCATTGACGTTGTTCACTTCAATGAATAGCTCGACATCTTGCCAACATAGAGACTGGGTTCCGACTGAACAATTATCGCACTTGCCTCCGCACGTTCGGGTTTGACTGTACGCTTCTAGTTTGCACATTTAATCTTTTGTCATCAACAGATATCACACAGTCCAAGATTTTGGCCTGAACAAGTAAAACTGCTCAGTTAATTCTCCATCCACACGTTCGGGTTTAACATTGTAGTTTTGTTCAGCTTAATTAAACCCGGGCGAAAAACTTTGTGTGTGTGTGTGTGTGTAGCTGGCCTAAGACTCACAGCGCAGTTTGATAAATATTTCATTAGATATTTGATCCATCCTTCCTCTCTTCCCACACCCGAGGATGGGAGGGCGTCATTCATCTTAATAACTCCACTCAGAAACAGATAATCACGCGTCAATTTGCTTACACTTGACCCGGGCTCCGGATTTTCACTCGAACGATTCTGCCACGTTACGGGTGAAATGGCATCCCGATGTTAATAGGTTATGCCTCAAACTTGACCTAACGATTACGATAAGGGCATGTTAGATTTGCGGTCCGTTGAGATTAGACCCCCTTACGACGTGGCTTAAATACTAATTATTAATTTCGATTATGTTAGGCTAGGTTAGGGGCTTATTGGGTCTGATACCTTGAATGACTGTAACTCGATTGACCAGACATCACAGAGTCGATAGTTTTTCCTATTTATTAATACTGAATAATATGTATTTACATTTGGCTTCTTTTATATGATATCGTAGTCGCACAATTGTTCACGAGATTCTTCATACAATCTAAACAAATTTGCTAATATACGGACAAAGTTCACCTGATTATTAACCACAGCTTAAGATAACAAGGTGTGCGACCCGGTGTGAAGGTGTAGCCCAAAAAGACCGGATAGTCACTAACTAGTATAATTAAGTTTGAGGGGAACTTTTATAGATAAACTTATATTCTCTTCAATAGAAAGTCCTAATATTGTATTCTGGTTGTTTTGTTTGTTTGTTTGTTTGTTTGTGAATTTATTTATTTCTCTTTCTTTCTTCATCTTGGTCTTGTTTGCTAGTATCCCTCTACGTGTTTACCAGGGCAACCACTGCATCATCCCGAGTTACTCCTTAACATTATTTACTATATATATCATCCCGTTATTCCCCTCCCTCTCCTCCCCCCAAAACACTGCAGGAGCTCCCACCACAAACACACTCATCTATCCTCCATGCATTTAATTCACTCTTATCGTTTCCACTCATATATCCAACTGATAAATCATCCACTACCACAAATCTGACGCCAGTATCTTGGGATGTTGTGAATAAATCAGTTGTCGGAGTTAATACAGCGGGTTTGGTGTCTTGAATATGCCTCTAGCCTTATAGACAGATCACCAGGCAGAGAAACAGATTGGAGATCAGGACGTCAGTCAAAGGGATAGATTGGCAATTACACAGACGAACTGGCAATTAGAGACACAGGTTGCGAAGCAGAAAAGCAGGTTTGTAATCAAAGAGATGGGCAAGGAATCAAATATGTTACTTGGTAATGAGGTAATAGGTCAGCCGTCACAGCTTGGTAATCAATGAGACAACAGGCTGTAATCCAGTACGACAGACAGCCTGTCAATTTGTGAGACTGACTGGTTGGCAATTGGGCAGATAGGTTGACAGTCAGACAGACAGGATAGCACCTACTGTCCCTTAGGATTTTTTTTTTTAACAAATAAGGAAATATAAGATAAAGTAAGATACAAATAAATGAAAACTAAAGAGAGAGAGAGAAAAGGAGATATTCAGACCCACCGCTCACTGCCCCTTCACTCACTCACACCCCCTGACCCCCTTCACACCCCCCTCATTACCAAATCAACACCAAGATAGTTTACTAATTCCTTGTTCATCACTATCAAACTCTTACTCGGCGCTGTGTCATGATCGTATGCTTCCTTCTCTACATACATCTATCTCATTAGCGGCGTTTCATTAAAGTTAGTCCAGACTTTATTTATATATTTTTTTTTTACAAAGACGAACACATAAAGTTAAAGAGAAATTAGTGGAAAAATGACTACAAGAGACGAAGGTAGAGTGAGGTACAATTTATAATTCATAACTCTCTCTTAATATCCATAATTTTCAGCGATATCCTTTGGGAACATAATTCAGCTGGTGATTAATATGCGAGCGGCGCTGAATCAGTACCATCCATTGAGACGCAGCAGTGGCGACACGCACCAGCGGGGAGCACACAAGATACGCGCGTGTCTTGCTCTCTGGCTACGTCAGCTGTGTCACTGTTTGCGACTAAACGCAGCCTGAGGTAGTGGTGTTCCTCGAGTCAGAAGGTGTTTATGAGAGCAGGAAGTTCACGGGACAGTTTAAATATTTAACTAAGGGGGCTGATTCTAAAACGTATATCAGGGTTGTGTAAATGTAGAGAGGCGTGTGGGAGCGGCACCATTACCTCCACCTGTCTGCTGCTGGCACAAACACCGCTCCAACTATCTACTTGTTAGTCATTCATTTAAGCGCATCAGTGAAGCGGCCGCCTGCGGGGCTTTTAGCATATTCTCGATGACATAGTTTTAGTGCAATAAATGCCTCGCTCCAATTACAACACATCAGTTCCAACCTCGAATCCCAGGTGACAAGGGACTAATCAGAGTTTCTACTGACACCTGTTAGGTCTACGTAGTATCGTTGATTGCCTCGGCTCTCATGAATCACAAGTTAGGGAAGACTGATGTAACAGGAATGTCTGTCATCAGTTCAGAATCTAACTATTATACAGGCAACTATAATTATTAATGACAAATCTCTTCCTTTTAAAACTTTATTAATTACACTTGGCGTTTCTCTCAGTTGAAAAATAAATTGTCGTATTAGGCAGAATAAAATACCTAAGGGCGCAGCTTCCCTCCTATAGGTTGATGGGTCTTATAGAAGTTCGCTTTGTGTGTATGTGAAGCGTTAATCAATATCAGAAGAAAATTACACAAAAAATTATTTAACGTCTGTAGTATAACTCATAATTACCGAAGTAACATGAGTAAATCACTAATGGACAATAAACTAAATGTAAAAAAAAAATCAAAAGATATTTATGACTTTTATGCAATAATATGTTCGTCTCCCTTCAAAAACACGTTGTCTGGAGGTAAACATGAGTATGAATGAATAAATAAATTACCCTCAAGCTTGGGAGTGAGTCATGAATGATTGAGTAATTTTGTCTCACGCTGGTAATAAGCTGAGCCTAATTATGTAGCTCAGGATGAAGATGGTGATCACGACTTGATTTACGACATTACTCGCTTTAATATTAACAAGATACAGGCAAGTGGCTGAGTCTCCTTCTACCCCCACTAATTCCGTCTTTTTTTAATGTGTGTGTGTAGTTTTTTTTTTCGTAGTTTTGGGGGATTTTTTTTTTATGGGCATTACCGAGGCTTATCGTTACTAGAGATTACTTTTTAACACACACACACACACACACACACACACACACACACACACACACACACACAAAATAGCTCCTCTCAAACAGCGGTATTCATTCGTTCATAATTCAATAATAGATGTATTCTGTTGCCCTCTTCCCCAAATAAAGCCTCAGATATATCTCTTTACACGACCTTTGTATTTCCCTATTGAAAAAACAAAACAAAAAACACTCCATGCCATAATCTTCCCTCGTTCACATACATTGTTGCTTCTTAAATGTCAATCTTAACCTTTACGTCTAGCGTTTCGTTCACATCGTTTTAGTTTTGTCTATATACACAATTATCTTTCTCTTTTTTTTAGACATTATATAGAACTCCTCCACTAATCTAAAGAGATCCAACGAGTGCTACCTTGAGTATATCACCTTTCAAGTACAGATCTGTCACTTCTGGGAATCTCTCCTGGTGGTGTGAACTCTGGGGATTGCGTGTCTGAGGTGCCTAAGTAGCTGACCATGTTAAATTTCTCTGCTGCAACAAGTATTTATGTTATATAGCTCACGTAATTAATTCCTGTGCTGATGTATATATGTATGTATGTATGTATGTATGTATGTATGTATGTATGTATGTTATATATTATTACATTCCTTGGAGCGCGTATCTATCTATTTTTATACACATTTAACAATACACATACAAATGATCTTCACAATCAACATTTTCATTTATGCTACCTGACACCCCACATCCACAAACACTCCACATCCACCAACACAGACATCCACCAACACTCCACATCCAGCCAACACAGACATCCAGCCAACACAGACATCCAGCAACACAGACATCCAGCCAACACAGACATCCACCACCACGGACCTCCATAAATCTGTCTCAACACGTCGTAGTTCGCTTCCTCTGCTTTCCCCTTTATCTATTATCCTCAGTCAGTGACCTTTTTTTTTTCTTTTTTTTCCTCCTGGTGTCTCTCCCTTGTGTCACCTGGCAGCTACACCTTCCTTCTACTGACTAATCACTGCCACCCTCGACCACCCACCACAAAAATAATACCTCTCTCTCTCTCTCTCTCTCTCTCTCTCTCTCTCTCTCTCTCTCTCTCTCTCTCTCTCTCTCTCTCTGTTGCACTTCATTTTCTATTTTCACAGAGTTTTAGCATAAACAGTCTCCATAAAAAAATTCTCTCCCCTGACATTTTGATATAAATATTCTTATACAATTTATTTCACAAAATCTCTCTATTATAACTTTGTCTTCATATCACACCTTTCACATCACGCTAACACCACACTTTCACACCACACTTTCACACCACACTTTCACATCACGCTAACACCACACTTTCACACCACACTTTCACACCACACTTTAACCCACACTTTCACACCACACTTTCACACCACACTTTCACACCACACTTTCACACCACACTTTCACACCACACTTTAACCCACACTTTCACACCACACTTTCACACCACACTTTAACCCACACTTTCACACCACACTTTCACACCACACTTTCTCTCTACACTTTCACACCATAATCCTGACACAACTCCCCTCAACGTTATTGTTCCAGTACTGTTCCTTGCATACTAATACTCTGCTCATGGCTCATGTCTCTCTCACCCTCTCACTCTCTCTCCCTTACACACACACGTCTCTCTCTCTCTCTCTCTCTCTCTCTCTCTCTCTCTCTCTCTCTCTCTCTCTCTCTCACAAAATGCCACTTACATGATCAGTCTTTACGGAGAACATTGGAAACCCTCTCATTTCCCTCTCACAAAAATCCTCTTAATATCAACCCTCACGGAATCCCTCTCATCTTCTCTTCCGTTCCATTGCCTTTAATGACTCACCAACTCTTCCTGCCAACATTCCTCCCACAGAGATGTCTTCCATCACCTGTCCTCCCCAAGAAGATTTCAAGGGTACTGTTCATGATAGCAAACCCACTCACTCACTCACCTGTCATAGTATCCCTCTTACTTTTTCTCACACACCCCTCTCACAGTTCATAAACACCTCTCACACTTTACAGACCCCTCTCCTCACTTCTAACAGACCTCTCACATTCTTTAGACCCCTCTCACTTCTCACAGACCCCTCTCACTTCTCACAGGCCCCTCTCACTTCTCACAGACCCCTCTCACATTTCACAGACCCCTCTCACTTCTCACAGACACTCATTCCATACGGCTTTTTCCTCTTATTAAACTTAAAATTCTCTCAAACTGTCCTTTACTGCTCATAAGGTCATTTTTTACTCATAAACACCCCTCATCCCTCTCGTTTCTCGCGGCGTCCCTCTCACAACACTCATCTTTCCTCTCAACTTTTCCTGCCCCTCTCATTCCTCCAACTACTCGTCTCACAACACACACCTTCCCTCTCACTCCTATTTGTACCCCTCTCACAACACCCATATCCCTCTCATTTTTATCAGTAGCCTCTCTCATTTCTCACAGCATCCCTCTCTCTTCCCTCTCACTCATACCTCTCCCTGTTTTATGTCGTTGTTAATATAATGGATGACTACTTAGTTGTTTTGTACACTCTCTCTCTCTCTCTCACTTCCTCCTTCTCTCCTCCATTTCCTCTCCACTTCCTCTTCTTCTGTATCTTGTTGTCCTCCTTCTTTTCTTCATTTCCTTCTCATCATCATCATCATTAATTCCCCTTATTACACCTCTTTCTTCTTCTCCTCCTTCTCTTCCCCTACTTCCCATTCTCCATCTCCTTCTATTTCTTTTTTTCATCTTCTGCCTCACTTCCTTCTTCATTTCCTCCTCCTCCTGCTTCTCTTCCTCATCTTTCTTCCCCCGGCTTCCTTATTAAACATTCCATTTATCACTACTATTCATTTATATTCCTTATTTATTATACCAATCTCCTCTGTTTTACATATTTCGCCTTTGTTATTCGCTACGTTTATCGCATTATCTCTCGTTTGTCTTTCGTAAAAGTTAATGTTTTGGTCTATTTTTTTTTCCTTCATAACAAATACTTAATTTATTATTCGTAAGGGTTTGTTGTGTTAATTGAATTCATTTGTTCCTAAACTTGTATAATTATTTTCTCATGTTTAAGCTATGTTGTTATTCTTATGCATTTCCTCGATTCTCTCTTATTCATTCCTTTCGTTTAGTCTAATTGTATGGGCTTTATCTTTCCTTTTTTTTTCGTTTTTTTTTTTCGTATGAATTCTCACATATTCTCATTTATATTTGTGTTTCTTATTTCTTCCGTCTTCTCCACATTATTTTGGTCATCATTTTTTTATCGTATTGTGTGTGTGTGTGTGTGTGTGTGTGTGTGTGTGTGTGTGTGTGTGTGTGTGTGTGTGTGTGTTTTCTTAATATTCCAGCATTATCTCACTTGTTATCATCTTTTTGACGCCAATTCTCTTATACACAAATCCCCTCCCCCCTTTTTTTTATTTCATAATTTCTCTCGTACAAAAAAAAATGTAAACTTCGTCACCATTTTTATATAGAATTTAATTTACACACCATACAGTCAGTCTCCTTGTGTTCTATATTTCACCTTCTCCACATACGTTATCTTCACTCTTCTTAATCACCAGCTTCGTCAAGTCTTATATCTGTTTTAGCATGCACTTTCCTATCCCCCTTCCTACGTTCCTCTCTCGCTTCTTTGCATACTTCCCTCCTCATATCCCAAGCGTAGTCTTCCCTCAAACTCTATTGTGTATTTTAATTTATTCCATCCTCTCGGTTCTTTCGCCAGGAGCTTCAAGTTTATATATTCACTCACTGTTACTGTTCTCTCATCTCTACCTAAAAAAAAAAAAAAACTGCTACCACTGCTGTCGTATATATAAGCAACAAGTAACACAGGTAACATCTGGAGGAGGAACGAAGGTATCTGACTGGCTGATTTCGCTGAACCAGTCTCAGGCGAAACGATCATATGTGTTAAAAATAAAAGTCGTTTTGTTTTTACTATGACATTATAACATTTGTCTCTCGTGCGCTATGTTCTTTTTTTTTTTTTAAATGAAACTTTCCTCTCATTGGTTTGGGAATCGGCCCATCAGACGTGGTTACAGTATTTAGTTAACAGAGTTGTGTGACCTTGGCCTTTGACCTTTGATCTTTAGAGAGTAAAAAATGAAGCAACTTGATTTTTTTGGTGTTATATTTTGCATATACACTTAAGTTATATACTATGTATGTTGAGTTAAGCTGCCGTGATATATATAGTTTGAGACAGAGATATTTACATTGTTAAAGACAACTCTACAGCCGACAGTGACACGAATCTCTGTGCGTAAATTCACTAAAACATATTGTAAATAAATACTTTATTTTTTCCTAAGTAAATCCTATCAACTACTTTTAAAAAAAATAAGCTTATAAACTTTTGTAATAATTCTTAAATCTTTCTTGAACTTATCCTTTAATCCTCTTGTAATTATAAATCACCTATTTTCTACATAAATCCTCAAATCCACTCTAGAGAAATATTAAATCCCCGTTAATTCGTACATCTGCTTTCTTTAAATATTTAATAAAGACTCGGCTACTGGGATTATTTGGAATTTTATAGGTTAATCCTTAAATCTCTCAAGAAAAAATCCGACGTCACTCACAAATGAATCCCTAAATCTTTTAAGAAATAAACCACACATATCTCGTAAATTAATTATCATATTTCTCAACAAATAAATCCCTGATCTCTCGTAAACATCAAGAACAAAAATCCTAAATCCCTCTTAAATCACTCCCACGTCACAAATCAACTTGAGGGACATTTCATTCGTAAAAAAAGTGGTGTTATGTTGCTGGCTGGTCCTTCTTCCCTAATGGTCATGAGTCTTCCCCTAGCTGGCTGGGGCAAGACGAGAGAGAGAGAGAGAGAGAGAGGGGTATGGTAGGCGGTAAACGCACCTTTAAGATAATCAGGTTTACGGAATGAGTCTCCTTGCCACATGGCTTAAGAGGTGAGGCAGTTTACCCGCTGTGTGTGTAACCGGTAGTGTTGTCCTTCCTACCTTGTATATCATCACACCCACCCACGTTCAACACGGTGTAAACAATGGGTGTACGTTAGTTGTAAAGGGTGTGTAGGTGTTTACAGTCTGTCTTAAGGGGCGTCAACCTGTTCTTATACATATCTGTAGCTATAAATACTTTCACTTGTGTCTGTACTTATTACTTTCACTTGTGTCTGTACTTATTACTTTTACTTGTGTCTGTACTTATTACTTTTACTTGTGTCTGTACTTATTACTTTTACTTGTGTCTGTTCTTGTTACTTTCACTTGTGTCTGTGCCTGTAGTCGTGTTTGTGTGTATATCTGTAATACTCTTTCTGAAATTACTATATGATGTTATATGGAATAGTAATTACAGTAGAATGAACAAATATGAAAAATACTGAGACTAACACCGTCGACTGGTGAACATATACACCTTAGCTACACGCTGTAACATGAAAGACTAGCAAATGAAACAAACAAAAATATACCCGTGAATAAAAGTTTGAGTTACAAGAAACTAAAAACACAAAAACAGTGAACTAAATTTATCTGATATGCCTTAGAGCTGCATTTAATAAACAAAAAATAACGATTCTTAGCCATTTCGTATAATTCAACCAAAATCACCTTGTGAGTACTTCCTTCCATTATATAATTGATAACTAATAGCTGACAGTTTCTCTCAAATTTCTCCATTTCTGAGATATACGTCTCATGCATTCACCTTCTGGTCCACACAATGAACTTAAAAATCACCTTAAGCTCCAACTGAATAAGGGTGATAATTAATTAACAGTTGATATGTTCCATTGTTGATTATTTTTCCTATCAGGTTTATATACTAATTTATACTTACCTATTGTTCCTTTGATTTACAGGTGATAACTCTTACCTAGCTCTCATTAACCTGTCTTAATTGTTTTAGTCTTCTTTATTCAGGTGTTACATATAGCACAGGTGGTACTTATAGCACAGGTGTTACATATAGCACAGGTGTTACATATAGCATAGGTGTTATATATAGCACAGGTGTTACTAATAGCACAGGTGTTAATATAGTACAGGAGTTACTTATAGCACAGGTGTTACTTATAGCACAGGTGTTACATATTGCACAGGTGTTACTTATAGCACAGGTGTTACTTATAGCACAGGTGTTACATATAGCACAGGTGTTACTTATAGCACGGGTGCTACTTATAGCACAGGTGTTACATGTAGCATAGGTGTTACTTATAGCATAGGTGTTATATATAGCACAGGTGTTACTTATAGCACAGGTATTACTTATAGCACAGGTGTTACTTATAGCATAGGTGTTATATATAGCACAGGTGTTACTTATAGCACAGGTATTACTTATAGCACAGGTGTTAATATAGCACAGGAGTTACTTATAGCACAGGTGTTACTTATAGCACAGGTATTACTTATAGCACAGGTGTTACTTATAGCATAGGTGTTATATATAGCACAGGTGTTACTTATAGCACAGGTATTACTTATAGCACAGGTGTTAATATAGCACAGGAGTTACTTATAGCACAGGTGTTACTTATAGCACAGGTATTACTTATAGCACAGGTGTTACTTATAGCATAGGTGTTATATATAGCACAGGTGTTACTTATAGCACAGGTATTACTTATAGCACAGGTGTTACTTATAGCATAGGTGTTATATATAGCACAGGTGTTACTTATAGCACAGGTATTACTTATAGCACAGGTGTTACTTATAGCATAGGTGTTATATATAGCACAGGTGTTACTTATAGCACAGGTATTACTTATAGCACAGGTGTTAATATAGCACAGGAGTTACTTATAGCACAGGTGTTACTTATAGCACAGGTATTACTTATAGCACAG